>WAAG01048259.1:7663-20796 GCA_013390105.1 Tichodroma muraria | reverse complement strand
GCGCCTTGCAGGAGCTTGTGTGAGTTGTTCAGAAGTTAATGAGCTGAATTAATTCTAAGAAAACTGAAAATAAAGTCTCAACTATATATAGATAGAGAGATATGTATAGGTACGTATATAGCTGTTGGAAAGAACATTCCTGAGGAGGAAGAGAGTTTATGAGGCATTTTGATGTCTTTATATGAAGCTGTACAAATTTCAGGCACTTAACTTTAGCAGGAATATCCTGGAGTATTTGAAGTGGGTGAATAATTTAAAATAAATAAGGTCAATCAGGAAGACCCTATTTGCCAGTCTGAAATGTAAATTCTGAAGAACCTTTAGAGATTTTGCTCATACAGGAAAAAAGAGAGTAAGTTATTAGGTCCTGCATTTTATAAACTGTTGGAGTGAAGAAAGTTCAGTTATCTCAGCACTTTGGTCAGGATCTTTCAGCACATGGTCATCTGTCTTTGTTGTGTGAAAATTTAACTGATGTTTTTAAAAATTATTCTTGAAAGTGCATCTGAGAGGGTTCATGAAGACCAGATGAGATTTGTTCAGATTCTTCTTAGAAGCAGTCTGCAAACAATATGCCATTTTTAAAAAACATTATTAAAGATGTTGTTTCCTGTTCCAGAATTGTCCTTGGCTAGTGGAATAGGTAAAATTTTTTATGGTGACATTTTCATTCTCTACTATTAAATAGGTGTTTTTTTTCTACTGTTTTACTTCAGGGCAGGCATTTAGCAAATATAGCAACTCTGGTTGTTGGACTGGATTCCTTTCTGAAAATTTTATTACCCATGCAAGCATAATGTGGACACACACAGTAAAATTTGAAGTACATATAGTGAATACCACAAAAAAAGCTCATAGGCCATTTTTTTTTTAAAGTTTATTAGTAGTCATGAAAACACTCAGGCAGAGTTTGTCTTTTGACAGCTTTTGTGGTCAATAAGGTGTGCTTATTTTCAGAGCTTTTTAAAGGTTTTCTTACCTCTCACCTGTCTCGTATACATCACCTGACTACAAGAGAGCATGATATTGAACTATGAAGATCATGGTAAAATGTAATGTAGGTTGGTGTAATATTTGAATTAGATTTGATACTTCAGTCTTTCCTTTGCTTCCCTCTAATAGAAGATATCTGAAAGGTAACTGTCACCACTGAATTATTNATATCTGAAAGGTAACTGTCACCACTGAATTATTAATAATGCCTGCAGTAAGGTAAGGGGAGCTAGATTATTCAGTCATGGTAGCTTTGGTGAAGGGAGTGTACTGCATCTGCAGGGAGTGTGGCCCAGGATCTCACTGCTCAGTTGCTATGGTCTCACTTCACAGTTATTCATAAGTAAGACAAAAGGGTATGGTTCTGAGCAGTACCCATTCCTTCTCTGCTTTTGCAAGAAGGCAGGAAGGAGCTCAGTGGAGCTCCTTTGCTGCAGCTAATAGTTCTGGAGGTCTGTGTTGGGATACTGAGAGGATGTACTATGTGAAGATGTGGTGATCATTGCTTGTGTGCCGCAAGTTCCAACCCTTATGAAGTGCCAGGGGAAAAAAAAAATAAAAATCAATCTGACAGCTGTTCCTCTGTGAACTGGCCCTGGGAATTGCTGAACATCATTGGCACACACAATTGTGCATCTGACCTAGGGATGAGTAGCTCTGAATTTTGTTAACCCCCGAGGGCACTCATGGAAAAGAAATTCAGAAATCTTTTAGGCTATCCTGGTATCCCAAGGCAGGATCAGTTATATTCTGTCAGATCCCTGGTTTGTTTTTAAAAACACTCTATTCCGGTATGGCACAGTTCTTACCGTTATGAAATAAAAATCTTTCTTGCTGCAGTTTGAACATATTGCTTATCCCTCTGTCTTTCATGGGTGTTTTTCTTATTTTCAGCAGCCAGTTTAGTATATAGCAACTTACAGATAGTAAGATACAGTTTAGTATATAGCAACCTCCTTCTTGGTGTCTTTTTTCATACATTAAACAATCCTCATTCTGTCCATGTCAGGCTATGTTTTCTAGAATCTGTCTCTGCAATTGTTCTGCATCTTTCTTGGAGTGTGATGTCCCAAAAACTGAATGTAAGACAGCTCTGTTCAGAGAGGATTACTTCACTAATGCTTTGGCTTTTTAATAGTATTGTTTACTTATGCAATCTACAATAAGATAGGTATTCTTTGCTTGAGATCCTCTCCTATAGAAATGCAACTGAAAAAGTGGTTCCTCCTGCATTTATACAGTTCATTATTTATGCAATTAATTATACTGTTCATTATTAAGATACTGAAATACCTTGCATGTGTTCCTACAAATTGACTCCTATGCCACCCTTAAACTGTAGATTGGACCCAGCATCAGGTTATAAACATTTGAATGTAGGTGCCTAAATGTACATCATATGTTAGCAGTGTCACTAAATTCCCAATCTAGTCAATGGAGCCTGGCCAACTGGACATACCTTACTGAGGGTCAGATGAAGAATCTCATTTAGGTCACCAAACACCAATAACTGTACTGACTTGTCCTCATTAACTGTAAAAATAATTAGTTTACAATCTGGACCGGGATCTCATTTCATCTCTCCAATATACCCATGTCATTCTGATTTCTGATCCTGCCTTTGAAGACACTTGCAGTCTCTTAGAGCTCGGTATTTTCTGGGAATTTCATAAACATAACTTCTGTTCCACTGCTGAAGCCATAGATATAAGTATTGCATGGCACTGGACCTGAAACACAACCCCGTGGAACCCTACACAATATGCTGCTCCGTTGTGATTTCAGCAATTGTTTTCTGAGGGTTTTTTCAACTAAACAGCACCCATGTTAGTACTTCAGTAATTAATTTAAGCCTGATGCTGAAAAATGCTTTGTTGTTTTGTGGTTTTGCATCCTCAGGATTATGAACTCTTACTTTATAGTGACATTAGAAGAACCATCCTATTCCCTTCCTCCCTTTATTAAACTGCTCTCTTTACCTTCTGTGTCAAAAGCTTACTTCAGTTTATTTTGAATTTTTGTAGAACAAAATGTCCTGATGTATTTCTTTCTGAACTACTCCCAGATGTGGGAGTAGTTAAAATACATACTATTCCAGTCCTGTACTTTGGATGGTTTTGGCAGTGTTTTGAAAAATCTTTCCTCCCTGATCTCCCTGGTTTGGTGGTTTGCAACAGATCCCCACCATGGGAGAGTGGGAGAGTTCCTGTTTTTTTAATCTCTAACTTTGCAGTCATTACATGGAAGTTTCCCCAAGACCTGAATCTCCCTATGGCCTGAAACTACATCAATTCTATGTGTTTTTAATGTACAATGCATCACCAACCCCTTTGAAAGAGCAGTGCCTCTTTATACCCTCACAAGGGTTATCCAAGTCTCTGTTACTACAATTAAATAATGGTTTCTTTAGATATCTGGTTTCTCCAGTTTCTTTCCAACTGTGTAGTGTGGGCACTTAGAACTTCAGTGGACTCATTCACTGTTTTTTCTTCATGTTCCTAATTAGTTTATTTCAAGTAGCTTTCAGACCCCAACAGAATTCCTTTCCAAAGATCCCCACAGGATTTTGTTTTTTTCCACACCAATCCTTACTTAAAAGTATTTTTCAGTTAATATAGTAAATCAGGGTGTAAAGATGCTTTCCTCATTTTCATCATATGAGCTCCATTCCTGTCCATTTGCTTACACAGTGCTGCCCACTTGCCCTGGAAGCCAAATTCCTCAGCATCTTCAAAGTCTAAAATAGAAAAATGTCTCATCAGGAACAGGATCAGTTAAGTCTTTTTGTTTCTACGTCTAGCAAGTTCTTTCCCTGCTGCTGCAGTGGTCGCGCTGACAGTGGTAGTTGAAATAGTAAGTTAGCACCATCCACTGTGTTTCTTCTCCTTAGTGCTCCTGTGCTGGAGCTTGTTTGTGTTGGAGATACAACTTCGCCAGCCACTTTGTGTCTCACACAGGACTGGAATGCTGTCTTTCAGATTTCACTCTGAAACTTCTTTGATCCTGTAGTTTCATTTCAGCACATACAATTTCAGTCAGCACTTGTGACAGCGAAAATAAGAGCCTTGTAATTCTTAAGCCAGGCTTCTTGTGCTCAAACTGGTTTCCTCGTCAAGGGTTTAGAAAGCAGTCATGCTTTTGATGTAGCAGATTAAGAATTGTATCTCATTTTAGAATTTTATCATACCAGAGTTCCTTAAATAAAAGATGTGGAGTTAGAGCTAGGATACTTGATCTCTGAGTATTTATTTTCCATTTAAATAAATTGATTTTGCACTTTTCTGATGAAGTCAGGGTGCCAGACTTTAGGTTTACTTGATCTTAGGAGAAGCGAGTGCTGTGCTAAAGAAATTCCACTGCACTGGGAGGCTTTGAACCTTGTAGTTTTGGCAACAGTATCTTTTGTCTTGCCAGCAGACATGTGAAACCCTGCAGTATCTGTCTTGAGCAGCAGTGAAACAGTTAACAATGCTAACATTTAGAACAGCTGCAGTTTTTCTCCGGTGTTGCCATCTGAAGGGGGGAGCGGGGCCTTGAGCTTGGACCTCCGTGATGGCAAGGTGGGAGCACAGCCAGACTCTGCGGCATTCAGGCCCTTTGTCCAGCGCCAAGATACTTCAGGTGAAGTACATTTCTTGAAAGCTGGATAAAGCAGAAGTGAAATTGGAAACTCTGGGCAAATATATATTCCATGTTCTTTTCTGAACCTCATGCCCAAGTAACTTTAAACCTCTTTTATCTTCTTTCTTTTATGTATAAAGTCGTGTCCTTTAGCGCATTTATAACATACGAGCTTTTAGTTCCAAAGCTTCCATCTCAGTCTTGGGTGTTGGCCAGCATTTGGAAGCCTCAAGTTGTGAAATGGTGTCATTTTTCTCTTTGAAGTGCTTTAATTCACCAGTTCTAGGAAGAGCTGTCAGAGCGGGGTCTGTTCCCTTTTCATGGCTCAAAGGGCCTGCTTATGACATGTGTAATCAAATGGAATTAGGGGGAAGATGCACACTGTGGTTTTGATTCCTATTAGTGAGAGCCTGAAGAGTGACTTTCCTGCGTGATCTCTGATGTTCACTATGTTCTTTAAAGACCTAATGTTCTGTCATAATTTATGCAATAGAGGTGCATTTCCATTATATTAGATGCAGAATGATATTAACAGCAGTAAACTGCTGTAATTTTACATGATTTTTTTTTTTTTTTGACGTATCACAAAAGATCAGGCTCTTTGAACAGCCTTTCCCCTACAAATTTATTTTACTCTGCTCAAAAAATCGTGGAATCAGAACTGTTTGAGGCTCAAATGAATCTCTGAAGTCCATCTGGTCCAACTGCTTCTTAAAGTAGGGCTGTCTAGACCATATTACTCAGAGCCTTAGTTGGATTTTGAGCATCTCCAAGGATGGCTATCACAACTTTCGTGGGTACAGAAGGCATTTCTGTCGCTGTATGACCCTTCTTTTGGCAATTTTCTACCCCCTTATATTCAGTGAAAATATCCTTTATCACAAAGTGTGTTTGTTGCCTTTTATGTAGCCACCTTGAATCTTTGGGAAGAGTTTAGCTTTATTTTCTCTATACTCCCCTTTTAGGTAGCTACAGACAGCAGTAAAGCCTCTACTTAGCATCCTTTTCTAAAGGCTGAACCCCCCCCAAGTTTCACAGCTTCATCTTGTATGTAATTTTCTCCAGAATTTAATTTGTTTCTGAGGCAAAAGTGTATTATAATGCAACTTTTAGTATTTATTTTATTTTTGAAAATGCAAAAGAAGTCTTCAAATGTAACATATATGTTGTTTGAGGATATGTCCTTTATGAAGCAATTGTGTTGGGAATTGCAGGCCGCTGTTGTATGCATTTGATTTTTTTTTNGCCGCGTTTGTTTGTCTTTTATTTTTTTTTTTTTTTTTTTTTTTTTGTAGAGCATATATGTGTGTGAATGCATGTTTTTGAAGTCTCTCTAGATAATGTGTAGAATGTTATGATTAATGCTACTGGAATTTTAAATCTTTATTTTTGTAAATAATCGTTGAAATGCTGTAAAATGGAAATCTACAGTAGAGCTTCATGTCTATCTCTCCGTATATCTACAACAGCATGACAGAGAGAAAAAGCACTCCTATCCTTGAGCCTTTATTTCACCAAAATACATTACGCATCACCTGTTGGTGATTTCTTCTGTTCAGCTTGGAGGATATGATCTTCAGCTGGATTCCCCTGAGAGCTAATCAGAGTCAGTGCTACTGCTTGGATTAACAATGAGAAATTGCTGAGCTCTCCTTGGCAACTCTTACCCAGCTCTGGAACATTTGTTGTCAACAGAAAGACCAAATTCTGGGCAGAAGACGATTCTACTACAGCATCATGCAGCTCTGCTAGAAAGGTGAGGAAGCTGCTGGCTAAGGTGCATATCCAAGGAATCTGAAGAGTCTGCTGATCAAACTAAGCTCCTTTGGCATTCAGGTTTGCAAATTTAAATTAAAGATATTTGAGGGTTTAAATTTCACCTTAAACAGAGATGATATTGTTTTCCAGGTAATGAAGTTGCAAGTACTCAGAACCTTTAGGCTGCCTTCTGTAAAGCTTTGCAAACTAATGCCTTGTCAGTGAAGACAATAATTGATACTATCCTTGAACCTCCTGCAAGTCCTTGCTTTTTGGCACAGACTTTATTACTCAAATATGAAGAATCCAGGAGTTAACACGCAAACTTGCAATTCCCTGATCTTAGCAGATGGATCATAGCCATTTCAGAGATCAATGGCTGGTAACTGAATTATTCACTCTCTTAGCAAGGAAAATCTTGATATCTGATGTGCAGTTTTCTTCAGGAAGCCCTAGTCATTTACAGATAAGTTTTTTTCCCATTTGGAAGGAATTTTATGTGTACTAGATACTCTTTGTCTTCCAGCTCTCATTTAAAATTAAAAAAAAGAAAGGTCTGTTTAATCCCTAATCCTCTCCTGAGGTTCTTAAATTTTGCTGGAGAGTATAACCTGTCATAGTATCCAAATGTGCATCCTTTCAGTGTGAAGATTTTGGTTCCTCTTACATAAAAATTTAAATATGTGTCTGACAAGATATCTGCTTCCTACATGTTTCAAACTAGTTTCAAACAAATATTTTCACTTTAACATCAAATTTTATCGTCTTAGTAATATGTAATGAGCTGTTAACTGTAACTAGTATTTTCAGAGTCCTGATATGCAAACATGTAGGTATATATTAAAAATTAAGTGTTTTACCATCTTTCTGGGCTCCCTCTTTCCTGCTTCGCTCGCTTGTAAGCCAGTAAATTTGTTTGGTTTCGTGTTTCTATCACAGAGTGCTGCAAAGCTCATATTTTTGACGAAGAACCCTATAAATGCCTGTCTCCCAGAAACTTTGCTGTGTTTTCCTTTCTCTCAACGATGAACCATCTTTCTCAACATCTCCTTTACAAATTGCCACTTCTATAATGTTTATGGTTGTACTAGTTTTACTAGTTTTGCCAGTTTTGCATTACCTCACGCTCTGGTGGAAGTGGCGGGGAAGATCTCAGCGGCTGGCTTGCTGAGACCCCCTCTTTGCCTTGTGCCGTAAAGGACGGGCATGCTGGGAATTGAGCACGGGGCATGCAGCAAAGAGACGAGCTGTTGGAAGAGAGGGACTTCTGAAGTGGCCTCTTTGCTTGCTGAAGAGCCCTGTCGTGGTGCCCGGCCTGAGAGCAGACGAGGAGTAAGGAGGAGACAGGCTGAAACCCTGGTTGCTTATCTCCACGCTCTTCTCAGTTGCTCTGTTTTTCATGCCTCCAGCTCAGCTGTAAAGCAGTAATTAACCTGAGCCTTTTAATTTCTCCCAGTTGGCTTTAAATTAACTCAGTTGTTATGTTGCGTGGAGTAATCCTTCAGGCATCAAGCATTTGAATTTTTTATGGCTGCATGGGTATTTACTGTTTGGTCAGTTTTCATTTTATTATTATAATGGCATTCATTATTTTTGGAATTTTCATGTTTGTGGAGAAGAGTGTCTTAGATACTGCACACATAGAGAAAAACTCCCGCTCTGTCAGTGTTGCAGGGAAGTCCAATGCTTTTTAACTGTACTCATGGCCAAACCTCCTAAAGTGAAATAAAATGTGACAAATTAGTCTGGGAAAATTTCAGTTGAAAATCCTGTTGCTAACCTCTGTTTGTTTCTTGAATAGATTGTTGTTTGTTTAGATGTACTGAAGTGGTACTGTTTGTAGTTGTTTTAGGTACAGACAGCTCTTTTCAAGGCAGGAAAATTTTGTATTTCTTGTAAATGGCATTCTTTAAACAGTTTGCAATAGGAAAGAGCCAAGGAAAAGACAGGATCTTTATTTCAGCACAGGCTCTCACAAATCTCATATTAGTATCAAAACAGTGGGACTAGTGATATTTTTTTTTTATATAGGTATCATAGGTTTATTTGTGCTCTAGATATTGGAGAGTCTAAAACTGCTATTTTATTAGTGTTATTCAGTAATATGGTCCGTAACTATAAAGCCTATTAAGCATTTCATAAAGCCTTCAAGGAAACTTCTTACAAATGTTACGCTGTGTTTTTATAATTTTAACCCTCTGGAAATTGGCTTATTATCAGTTTTTCTTCAAAGTGAAGTGTTCAGAAGAGTGAAGGATGGCCTGGTGTAGTCTAGATTGAAAGCATCAGTGAAACTTGATGTTTATTCTTGCTTTGATATTGTACATGTTAACAATGAATTCTTGTCAAAATTCATCTAGATAGATGCAAGGCAAGTGAGAAAGACATACCCAGAAATTAAGGGTGCTGCTTGCATCACTGTAGTAATAATAATTTTTAAAGTGAAGCTGTAGCCCTCTTATTTATTTGTGAAATGACTGGTAGATACTCCAGCACAGGACAAGATAATATGGATAGAGTGAACTTTAAATATTCAGAACATGAACTCGCTTCTTTGCATTTGTTAAATGATGGTATGGAAATCTAGTAACGTACAAAAACTAATCTAGCAGTGTGCCAAAGTAATTAAAGCAAAGTAAATAATCTCCAGTGTTCTTATTCCCCACAGAAAATGTTTAATATCTTATCTTTCCAAAGTAGTTTTCTGCTAATTCATGATGTCTTTGTAGACTCTCCTTATTCAGCCAATGCTGTTGTTTTCCATGGTGTGGAAATTTCTCCCCTCCTGTCCTGAGGGGGAAAAACGTGTTGGGTACTGTCTGTATTCCAAAAAATCATGTTTCTTCCATATAGTGGAAATCATGAAGGCAACAGCTGTAATCCTTTCTGGTCATTTACTGTTTACTTAGCCATGGGGCTTTGTTTACTTCAAATGTGTGTGTTATATGATACTTCGTAACATCGTCTTGGTGCTATGGGACATTTTGTTGCTGGAATCCAGGGACCTGATGCTGATCTTGTTTTGGTACAAATGAGAAGTAGCTCTGTTAAAGTAGGTGAAACATAAGGCTGTTGTGAGGCAGATCAGATTATTTGTCTTTGAGTCATCCCTAAATATTAGACTCTGATGACCCATCGCTCTTGAAGTTCTATGTTACTGAGACAGGAGAAGTAGAATAGGTCATAAATTGTGTTAAAATTGTCCATTATTCTTACATAGGAGAACGTTTCCCTGTCTAGTATATGTTAGTATATGTTAATATATTATAGTATATATCTAGTATATGTTAGTGTATGCTGAAGCTTAGTTTTAAATGAGCCAGTAAGTAAAGTTCAAGTCAGTGCTGTGGTGCAGTGGTCTGACCTGAAACCACTCCTTTGCTTTTCATTTTGATGCTGATTAGAAGAATGTGCTGCTGTGTGTAGACAAGGAAATGACAGAAGATAGCAAGAGCAGATGCTAGGCAATTAATGTACTTTTTTGACCAAAAAAAAAAGTCACTGGTTCTAAACAAAAGATCCTTTGAAGACTGCATGATTATGACTATCTTTCAGTCTGGACTGTCTGTCCTACGTCACAGCTACTGTGAGAGGATCGTGATCGCATCGATTGTTGGAAAATTGCCATTTCTGTTACATCCCTTTATTTCCAAATAAATGCTAGTTTATGCGTGGTGGATGGTGCCTTTATTGGGAACTTCCAAGTGCTATGGGGAGCCTGAAGCCAGCAGCACAGTTGAGACTGCCAGAGCTGCATGTCCCTGGGTCCGAGCAGCAGCGGGGCCAGGATCTGTTTCCTGCAGAAGCGTGCTAGTAGGTACACACGCACGCAATGTACATTGTCTGCATGGTCTGCATTGCCTACATTGCCTACCTTGCCTACCTTGTATACGTTATATACGTGGCCAGCTGCACAGATCCACGGACACGCTTTGTACTCATGCAAGCTTGTTGTGTATGCGTGTACAGTGTGGACAGTCACTGTTCCCTAAATGTCCTGTCTCTGCTGGTGCTGGCACCTAGACATATGAGCTGCCAAAGCCTCTGTTTTGGTCCAGCTTTCAGAACAAACTCCATACAGAGACACACAGACATGAACCCAAATGCACACTACAGACCCCCTGGCGGCTGGTCTTCCATGTGCCAATTATCCAGTAGCTGGTTCTGGATCCTCTTTCTCTGCACAAGTGTCCCAGTCTACACCCAGGCCCTCCAGTGTCTCTAGCAGCTGGCTGGGACTCCCCTGGTCCCTGTGATAGCCACCTCCTCTGGTGGCCTTGCCCATGGGGACAGGCTATGGGGTGACCTAAGCAGGCTCTCCCATGGAATTCTGATAATGTGTGACTCCTCTGGTCCCAAAGGTGAAGGCTGCCTTTGTGGGGTTGGGTCAGGGCTCACGTCTCCCAGGGGTTATTGAGGCTCCCTGAGCTGCCGCAGTGCCTTCATGATGAAGCTCACTGTGTACTGCAGTTGGGAGGCCTCCAGTGATGGAATGGGGGAAATGGGGCAGGAAAATATTTGGGTCCTCCTTGCAAACTGATGATCCCCTGTGCTCCTTTGGGTACGTGTGGGGCAGTTTTTTATCACAACAATCTAACACCAGGTAACTAGACAGGGCAGGTTCAGTGGAGCAGCTTTTCCTTAGTGTTTCTTGACATTAACAGTTCCATTTCTCAATCAGATTGGAAAATAAAGTTGATTAGGTGTGTCTGCAGGGTGACACTGTACTTTTGACCAGTAACTATAAAGTAAACAGGAAAGGTCACAATAAATAGTGTTTTCGTTTAGTTATACCACCTAGAATGCCACAGTGATGGCAAGGCTGTTGTTAGTGTTCCTACAGCCAGCAAGCAATGTTTAAGAAGACTGACATATTTATAAAGGGACAGATTTGGATGACATGGCTCTATTTTTTTTTGATAACACTTTCTGTAAGTATAAAAAAGTTCTTGTGCGTGTTTCTGTAGTAGCATTTCCACGTACTTGTTTTGTTTCCAGTAAATATTGCAAGCTTAAGCCTGCCTGTAAAACAACTTCCATCTTCACACTCAATCTCTGACAGAAACGACATGCTGAGATGAGATGTACAGATGCAGATATTTGAAGAAAATGGTGGATTTGCTTAGATAATAGTGATGCTTTTATAGGGTCATTAATAAAGATCTGTCAGAGCTAAAAAAAAACCTGTTTAGAGGGTACAAAGCAAAAGTGTTTAGTGTTAGCTTTAGTTTAATTTTCCCTATTTAGGCCATACTCATTTCCTTCAAGGAAAACAGGACTGCTTATTTTTGCTAATTAGAAGAACATCACTGGTCTGAATCACATCTGTAATTAGTAGCAAGATTTTAAGTAGATGTCAGAGGTTTTTTTTTTGGTATAAGATTTGCATTGTTAATCTACTATACATGCATACGTATGCGTAAATACAGATTTAATGAACAAAAGGAACAGCTTGTTGTTTTTCAGAGCAATCAGGTGCTTCATAGGCTGACATTGTTGTTCCTTCTGCTCAGAGCTGAATTTGTTGCATCTGAACAGCTCGATTTTGTCACTGGAAAGTAAGTGGGGTTGGGAAACCAGAAAATAAGCCTCTGCTTTGTTTGTGTCATCCACTCAGTCTAGTAATGCACTGCACAGAAGTGTTGGTGTAAATAGCATTCCTTAGGCTTGTTTGCTTGATTTCTGAGAAAGGGGGAAGAAAATGCTCAAAGGAGGGGGAGATTTTGAGAGAAGGCTTTCAGCGAAGCAGGCCTGGGAGATGGAAGAGCTGGTTTGGAGCATGGTTCATGTCCCTGCTGCATCCAAACTGAACCACTGAATAGGTGTAAATGTAGATGGCAGGATAAAAATGGAAACTATTCAAACCAAAAGCAATTAACTTGTATACAGATGGCTTTCTGGCATTCACAACTGCATAGATTTTGGTTGTGTACTTTTTTAGCTGTGCCGCAGAAGGTTAAAGCCTCTATACGTCCATCTCCAGCTGTTCATGCACATAAAATAGATAAGAAAATGAAGCCAAGTGAGCATTGTGTGTAGTGCCACACTTGCTTGCCGAGATAGGCATCTCAAACGGTAGTGCAACATCCTGGTCTGTCAAATGGCCCTTGTATTGGCCTTTTATGAGAAGAAATTACATATTTTATATCAAAGGAGTCACTTCAATTTCATAAAAATGAAATATGGAGAAGTGCTGCATGTATGTCATATCTCTAGGATAAAACCTAGGGCTGAGAACCTTGAACACAAGTGGAGGATTGCTGAAAGTATGAAATGCAAGTTCTTCAAGCAGCTTTGCTATATCCTGGAAACTGTGTCTCTGGAAACTCTATGATTTCAGCTGTTTGACACAGAACCAAGTGTGCTCTTTATGTGCCCTTTATACTGTAATGCAGGCAGTTAAGTTTTAAAAAAGCTTGTTAAGCCATGCTTTATAAAAACAAAACCATTTTGGGTTAACATGACATATGCTTTGATTTGAATTTTCATCTAGAACATGGTAAGTTTGGGTCAGTGGAAACCTGCATTTTTGTCTTGCATTTCTTCACCTTTTAAAAAAAAAATAAATTTAAAAAAAAAAAAGTTTGAAATATCTCGTTCAAATGGTCAGAACAACCAGGTTTTCCAAAACTGTGGTGTAAGTGCCTCTGTAGATATTTCAAGCTGGTACTGACCACCATTGCAATGCAGTTACTGCTGCATGTGCATATATTGGCCGTGAGTTGTCACCACTCTCAAGTGGAATGGTTGCAGCCCTGGCA
>WAAG01048253.1:28940-44046 GCA_013390105.1 Tichodroma muraria | reverse complement strand
TGGGTGGGGGGGCAGGGCCAGAACTGGGCACTAAACCAGAGTGTAGCCTATGAATGAAAATTTCTAATGCTGGTTTATATGAGCCAAGCATAAGAAAACTTCCAGCTGCCAACAGGACTCACTTGTTCTGCTGTCCTCAGACACAGGAAGTTTGGTGTTGGCTCAGGTGTAAAATGATACTCGAGGTAAATGTTCTTCTTCAGGAATAAACCCTTCCCTTATTCTTTGAAAGAAGACCTTACTTGAACTTCTTGCCTTTTAGGGTTGTGGGCATAAAAGCAAAGCAGAGATAGAGTGAGTTTGGGAATAGCTGTGGCAGGTGATAGCAGCCTCAGAGCTCTCTAGCTTGAACACAAACACTTTACAGGGGCACAGCTTGTGTTCCTGGAGGGAAGAGTTTTTCTCTTGGAATATTAACTCTACACAAAGAAGTTTTGTTGGAATCTAGGAAATGTTTCTTCTTTATGGAGGATTTTTGGTATGATTTTTAGGGGAAGATGGATTGCTGTCTGTAGGTGAATATTTTAAGTGTTGTGTAATTTAACAGAGGCCAAGTACAGTTTCCCTCCTCCTGCATTGTTAACTTGAAATACTCAGAATATTTTAAGGCTTTTAGTCCTTCTCTGACACCTTTCTCTTTTTTTTGGAATGTTATTTAATATTGGAAATGAAGGGGAGCTGGGAGAGGGGGAAGAGCCTGCAAAATTGCAACTCTCTTGGCTTATTTTCATGGCAATGATACTTAATGAACTACAGAAAAAGATCGTAATTTTGTTGGCAGCAGGATAAGGGCAAAGCTAAAAATTGTCACATCTGATGATTATCTGTGGAGCAAAACATAAAAAACCATTAGGGAAAGAAATCTGGAATAGATGCAGGGAGATTACACTGATGTCCTGGAATGTTTGTCTGGGAGAATAAGTAAAGTAGAGGAAAAGCTTCTTTTCAGTCAAGGGACAGCACTTATTTTTCTGACTGAAGCACCAAGCACTCTGCATTGGGATGTCTTTGGCACATCTTTTGGGAAGGTATTTGTAAAATGTTGTGGAAGCAGTTTGTGCAGAAGGCCAGCTACATTGCAAAGTCAAGTAAGATTAGGGTTGTCAAAGGTTCAAGAAATATAGAATGTATAGTAATGCAGCCACGGTTCGTGAAGTGATTAATTTGTATTTTATTTTCCCCAAAGTGTCTTTACCAAAGCCTTATAAAATGCTCACTTTTTAAATGCAGTTTGGTCTTGATCTTTCATGGAGTTTGGCTTGGGAGTAACCAATCCCTGCACAGGAGCTCATATAGACAAGAGGTGAACACCTGTCCCCCCTGGAGTCAAGGACAAAACTCCCATCAGCTTCCGTGGAGCCAGGATTTCCTTTCCTATGTTGCCCAGTAGACCAGTGTGTGGAACAAACCCAGTGGCCTCAGGGATTTTTTAATATGCAGCTGACTAAGTGGAACAAAAAATGTTTTACTTGTCTGATATTCAGGTAAAATCCCAATCACACTGAACTTTCTCTGGCCAACTGCGTTGTGGAGATCTCTTTAGGCTGTGACACACATTCTGCTGGCTAAAAAGGGAGAAAAAACAGGCCCCAAAATTGGTGAAAATAAGATAATTGCTAGTGAAAATTTGTTAGGAAAATACAGGAAGGTTTTTTTCCAGGGTGCAGGGAGACCAAGCAGTAAAACAACCACTCCAGACTTTTGGTTTCCATTTTTTCATGCAAAGAAAAAGCAGATGCTTAGGAAAGGCAACAAAACAGCTGACGGTGGGAATTGAAGGCTGGGAACATGACAGGAAGGTTAAAATTTCTCCAGAATCTACCTCCATATTCAGTGTTGCTCAGAATAATTCCTTGCAGTGTTTTCTTCCTGACGTTAATATTAATCCTTCATGGTAGCAGGCCTCTTTACCATCACATTCCCCAAACCCTTCTCCAGCAATAAGCCCCACTTGTTGGGTTCCCAGCTCCTGGCTTTTCCCAGCAGCCAACAAAGCCTTTTGGACTCTGGCACGTGTTTCTACTTTAGAGGCTGAAAACTTCACCGAGGGTCTTCTTCCCTCTGTCTGCCTGAACAGCAGAGGGACCCGGGAGCAGAGCCCAGCAGGGTTTGGCCCCTGAACTTGGCTAAAACCAGGAGCATGCCCCAAACTCAGTTTTAGTGGGGCATAGGAAGCTGGTTGGATCAGTTTTCCTGCATTTTTAGTGAAGTCAGCCGATGGTTAGTGCTGTGCTCCGTGCTGGGCTTAGCCTGTCCTTACATCCCCCTCAAACCACACAGAGACTGCTGCGTGCTCCAAGGCTCCTCCCTGTGATCCCAGGGAGGGCTGGATCCAAAATTCCCCATCCCTGGAAGCATTCAAGGCCAGGCTGAATGGGACTCTGAGCAACCTGGGCTAGTGGAAGGTGTCAGGGTGGCTGCAACAAGATGATTTTCACATCCCTTCCAACCCAAACCATTCTGTGATTCTATAAAAATCTTCTTTTACCACACTTGCATTAGAGCACCAGTTGCAGAAAAATCATGCAACAATCTTAGGGGTGGAGCTTTCAGGACCACAGAATTTGGGTTTTGACCTCTTCGTTTTCCTAGCCCAGCACACTGGTTCACTCAGGGGCTAAATCCTGCTTCCTGTTTTCCCTCAACAGACTCATTGTCCCGCTTGGCTCATCGGGATGGGTGGAAAAGGCTCCAAGTGCTGACCACTGCCTTCAGCTGGGCTTAATCACTTTCCCCGCATGACACTCAGATGATCAGAGGAAGAGATTATCAGCCACTTCCATTAGCCAGAGAAAACAGGAGAGGGATTTACCAGGAAAAACAACCGAGTTCACTACAACACACAAGATAACCTGAGATACTTCTTTCGCTGGGATGCTAAATTTGCTTAATGAGCCTTGGCAGCAAATCAAGGCTTAGCCCTGCCTGCGTAAGAAACTCTTTTCTGCTGTTGTTCTCTACTTCTTTTCCATCAGCTGAGCACCTTCAGTCGTGATTAAATGGCTGCACAGCCTGAAAGGGAACAGATTTTGGTACCTGATTGGAAACACCCTGGAAAAAAAACCCTATTCTTTCACTTGCAACAAAAAGCTTTTAACCATAAGGTTCTTGGAGAAATAGAGCCACTGTTAGGGAAAATTGCTACTTAAATAAACAGACATGTTCTGTGGCAAATCCTTCCCCACCATCATGAAAGTTTTTTCATTAAAAGAGGGACAGTACCTGCTCTGGAGGTTTTTCAATAAAAATAGCCTTGGAACCACCTGTCTTCTCAGGGGGATAGTCAGGAAACCTGCCCGTGATATGCCTGTGGGAGAAATAAAAGTGAAAAGAGGAATCAAAATTCATCATTTTTCACCTGGTTGATGAAGATGTTAGGTAGCGGGGAAGCTTCTTACGGCAGTGTTTTTTGTCCTGTAAATTAATTAAGACAGTTACCAATCCATGTCTCTTATCCCATGGCCCAACAAAAGCTGCCAATTCTTAGGGAAATTCCTAGGACAGCAGATTCCCTCCTAGCTGAGAGATGTAGATTAAAGTGTTTATACCTAGAAGTGTCCAAGGCCAGGCTGGACAGGACTGGGAGCAACCTGGGATAGTGGAAGGTGTCCCTGCCCATGGCAGGGGGTGGAACTGGATGAGCTTTAAGGTTCCTTCCAACCCAAACCATTCTGGAAATGGTTGTGATCTTATTTTACATTATTTTATGTTCATAGCCCAACTCTCTGCTTCCAACATCCAGCTTTTTTATTTTTTTTTTTTTTTTTAGAGAAGTTATTTTGCTTAAATCAGGATTTAATCTCTAAGTCCCAGACTGTGTTTCCATATCAGGATTACCACTCCTAAATTTCCAATGGACTTGATGGTGATGGAAGCTGGGAAGGGGCAATGAGTGACTTTGTGGGAAGGTTTCGTGGATAACACAGGGAGCTTCCAGACCTTTCAGAAAGAGATTAAAAGATACAGATAATAACTTCAGCCCAAAGGCTGTTTATACTGATAAGACCCTTTAACTTCTTTCCCTTTTGTTGCTTGGTGGAATATATCTGTAAGATTTTCTGTTTGTTTGGTAACATCAAGAAGATTTTTCCATTCCAAAGAAAATTCTGACAGTGCAGAAAAGCCCTCATGCTACTTTCAAACAGCACGGTTATGTTTCCTCTAAATGAAATTAAATTTCCCTGGAGAAGAAAAGAGCTCAGAAAGGTCAGGACTATTCCTAAAAATGTTTTCATTTTTTTAAAAAACAACTGGTACCTTAAGGGACTTTCCTAAGCTGCTGTTACGCTGCAGGCTCAGTTTTAAGCTGAGATCCTTGGAACAGAGCATCTGATCTGTTTCTGTAGCACCACCTGTAGGGTTGGGATCTCTTGCTGGTATTAATGCAACACCAATTAGGACAGAATCAACAAACTTTCATCTGTGCTTGACTGTGCACAGTCACAGACTGAGAGCTGTGACTTGTTCGACAGTTACAAGTTCTATATGCAAAGAGATGCAAATCCTTGGTCACTGCGTTCCCAGAAACCAGCCTGCACCAACAAAGGCCTATCACTGCTGGTGTGTTTTTAAAAATACATTAAGAATGGGATTTTGGCCTCAAAACCCTGCATGATCTATTATTTGATGTTAGCTCGTGTTCCATTTTTTGCAGACAGCCAGAAAATAGCTCAGTTTTATGTTAAATGCAGCTTCAAATGCTGCTACAAGTCTCATTACAGTAAAAAAATTCCCAAAATCTTTTATTGAGGCTGTTGCTACTTCAGTGCCAGTTGGGAGGAAGGAAAGGCAAATGCACTGGGGGTAAAGAATCAGCTGGGAGCCCACTGAACATGATGCCAGGGCCAGCTTCCAATATTTATTAATGTTCCATTTCGTATTTGTACTCCCTTTTTCATTTTTAAATCATTTACATCTCTTGGAGATGGCAGGGGGTTGGAATTAAATGATTTTTAAGGTTCCCTCCAACCCAAACCATTCTGTGATATTTAACTTTGGGTATGTCTGATGAGTATACCTGAGTGCTGTAGAAATTCTACCATATTCTGAAATTGTGAAGGGTTTTGTGGTTTATGATCTGGATTTTCTGTGTGATTCTTCTCTGAGCTGGTGCAGTTGTTAGGAGTGATATGGCTCCTCTCACCTTTTTTTTCGTAGCAACTTCAGCAGGTGCTTATGTCAGAAAATGAGGTGAGGAGAAGACAGTGCCCATCTTTCCAAGGAAAGAGTGTCAGGCATTTACTAAGCAGTCAGGGATAACTGGGATTTTCTGCTTGAGGGCAATGTAGGATGTGATTTTCCATGGTCATCAGTAACCTGAGAGCAGAGAGTACCAAGCATTTTGATGTTCTAATTCTTCCAGGGCATCTGCTTTTTTCTTGAGCGTATCCATTGCTGTCCGATGGCCTGGAAGCAGCACTCTTAAACCTTATTTCCCTACCCACCCTCTTATGGGTTTTCCTCTTTCTCTACTAGGTTGAAATAACCACACTTCATGATAACTTCAATCTTGTTACGCCTGGGAATTCACATGGGTGACCCCAATAGGCAAATTCCTTCCTTTATGAAACCCTCCGAGTTCAGAGGTTAAACCAGGGATTCATTTGGCCTGTAAATCTGCCCAGAAAAATGCAGCCATTCATCTTCCTGGTCAAAAGTCCAATTTAAATGTAATGAATCTCAATTTTCATTCCCCCTTCACATTCTGGCAGTGTTCTGCTCAGAGCCATCGTGATGGGTTGTCTCATGCATTTGTCTTGGGACGTTAATTTGCGTTCAACTGGACCTAAATTCTTTGGTTTGCAATTGGAAACACCAGGATAAAATGAGCAACCAGAGAAGCTGTGGCTGTCCCCCCATCCCTGCAAGTGTCCCAGGCCAGGTTGGATGGGGCTTGGAGCAACCTGGTTTAGTGGAAGGCGTGGGGTGGGACTCAATGATCTTCATAGTCCTTTTTTACCCAAACCACTCTATAATTTTAAATTCTCACATCTTTCTGATATCAGATTAGCTACACATCATCTAGGGCTGAAGTGGGTCCCACCAGGTGTGTCCCACAAACAGCTCTTGAATTAGGAGGAGGTCCCAAACATTGTGGAGTGATTTTGAGCTTGCTTCACAATAATACTTGTTCAAATAATTTTTAACCGCCTTCCTCTTTTGAAACTTGCTAGAAACACTAAAGTATTGATGATTAGAGGCAATAACAGAGTAACAAAATGAACCCAGATGATGCAAGAAGTTGCTCCCAGCTGGAGCCCCAGCAGGCTGCTTTGGTTTGTGGGAAGTGTGGAGGGGAGCTCTGTGGTGGGAATCCTCCTTGGTTCCACTGTTGATGGGAAGAGGAGAATGTAAAAAGCTTAAGCTCTTGATAACAGGAGCACTAGAGTGTGTAATATATTTGAAATACATGGTACATGTCAGAGACACCTAGATCTGAGTCAGAACTCTGTGAATCTGTTACTTATTACTGTCTCAGCATTTGCAAGGGGAAAAAATATCCAACTGTACTTTTTCAACGTCTCATAAAAATGTGTAAATGCCAAAACTGGAAGAAGCAACTCTTATTTTCAGTGTGATTGCTTCAGTGGGAGTGCTGACAATGTGATAAGCACTGCAAACAAAAGCAGAAGCAAATTGTCCTGGATTTCTTAGGAAGGATGCAGTTCTAGTAAAACTACTTGCCTAAAGGAACAAATGAAGTTTGTAAAATTGTGTGATGGGACTGGACTCAGTGGCTGAATAGAAGTAAATAAGGTGAGAAGGAAGGACAGGGCTGGGAAGAAACCTCGTCCTTGTGAGACAAACCCCAGCAGCAGCCTGGGGAGGCCCTTACAGCCTCAGGAGCCCACAGGCTGCAGGCAGGGAGCTGAGGATGGGTCCTGTGGGTGACCTGCTCCCTTCTCCCAGGCACTGAACAGCAGCCTCTGCTTGGAGAGCTGTGCTTGCACTCCTGCAAATAAAAATGAGGAGTGCTGGAGTTCACAGCAGGCAAAAAGATCTTTCTTTGCGTCAGAGCCACTGCTTTAATGCACATGCTAAAGGTTTCTCTGCTGAGGAGGATGCTGTTGAAGATGGGATCTTTGGAAACTGTGGTGTGTGAGAAATCCATTACTTTTCTGGAAAGCACTGAAATCCTGTCAACGTAAGCAGAGCATGGGTTTGGAAAGCAGCTTTACAGAAAAGCCATTTAATTGGGATGAATGGGGGCCCTAAATCTGAATCAAAGCAGCTCAAGTGGAAGAGTAAAGGAATGAACAAGGATGGAGGGGTGAAACAGTATGATCTTGCACTCCCAGCTGAAAAAGAAAAGGATGTGATTAAGGTTTTGTGCTGTTTCTCAAATTACATTATGTTCTCTGGTTCACTGTTACTGCTCCAAACCTATTCCTCTTACAATAACTTAGACCTGTCAAGTGTAATCGAAAAAGAATGATCTTTTACAGTCTGTAGTGCAAGTTCTTTTGTCTCTGATCTGTAGCAGAGAGTCCTGGCTCTTCTGGGTTCAATATTTGTACAGCACAAACGCCACATAAATGTCCAAGTTTTAACTAGGTTCAAATGGTTCTGTAATGTCTCCAAATCACCACCAGATTGAGACAAGTCGGTGTGATTGACAGGCTCTGCTCAGCCCTGAATGCTATGGCACCTCCATTCTCACTGATAAAATGAATTCTCTGTCTGGGAGATGACCCTGCATCGTGCCTGTCTCATCTGCTGCTTCCTCCCTTCCTCATTTCAGGAGCTTCAAGGTTATTTTTAAGTGTTTTCCCTCTATTCCACATTGTTCAGGGATGGTTATAGTTAGGGCTAAATATGGCTTTTGATTTATGAGAACACACCATTGATTTAAACATTTTGTCTGGAGACTCAACAAGTTCCTACCTACTCTGTTCTCTGGCGTGGTTTTATATGTGTTATTCTTTCTTTTTTGCTATGGCTTCTCCAGCTAATTGCATAAAAGGCCTTGTCAGGAAAAATAAATTGTTCTTTGGAGGAACAAGAGTGTTTAACTCTTCTCAGGGGAAGAAGGGATGTGGGCTGTGTGCAGAAGAGGAGGCATGAATGATGGTGTAGGCTCTGAATGGAGGGACAGAGGGGTGTTCTGTGCAGAAAAGGGACACAAAGAGGGGGGAGCTCTTTAAAGAAATAAAAGCCTCATCAGTTGTGTAGTTCTTGCCTATTTCTGTAATCCCACCTGATATGGATTCTCTCAGACTGCTTAAATAGCAGTGCTGGTTTATTTTAGGTGTCTTTGCTGTGGTGCTTTTTTTTCCCCTTTGTGTGTGTGCTCTCTTTAGCTCTTTGAAAAGCACTTCCAGAATAAATAACCTGGGCAAATACAGAATTACTTATAAAGCAAGATTGATTTCCACGGGCTTCTTATCATCTTTAATGAGTTTGGACACAAACACATTACAACTGATGTTTTATCCCAGGTCCTGATCCTCCCAGTGTTTGTTTGTATGTGTGGCTGTTATGCATGGAAGCATTTCAGTGGAGGGTAATTGGAGGATCAGAAACTTTATTGTTCTGCATAACTATTCAGCTTTGAAAATTGAAGATCAAGTGTTGTGAGACCAACAACATGTGAGGAAAAAAGCATTCCCATGGAGGAATGAGGACGCAAAGTCTGTGGGGAAAGGTGATATCCTTTATTATAGTAACTATCATAATTAGAATGGTCTTTTGGGTCCCCAGTGCCTGCCTTAGATCAGAAATGGGAGAAGGGAACTTCAAAGCCAAGTAATAGTTGGGAACAGTTGTTGGAGGGGACAGACCTAAATGAGGAATGTGGTAATTCTCCCTGATAGTTTTATTACATGTGGTGTTACTGGCCAGGAAAGGTAGACCTTTGGCTGACCCAGTGCAGTTGTTCATAAGCTGCTTGAGTTCATACAGCAAAAGAGTCTGTTCTGCTTTGTTATGAAGTTATTAAGTTTCCAAGGATCTTTCTGGTCTTTTAGGGATAGCAATAAGTAATTAATATAATGGAAAAACAGGGATCTCTGTTCCCCTTTCAGGTGGGCTTGGGCATGAGCTTTCTCTGCCACTGCCAGGACTCCTGGTTATCCTGATTCCTGCTGTAAAAACCATGAGGGGAAAGGATTTCTAAATTTTTTTTCCCTTCAAAATTCTGACAAATCATTCCTGGTTTAAAATGGCAATAGGTTTTTCTCCTTGAGATAATTGGAGACATGGATGGTAGCACTGCAAATGACTCCTTGGTTTTTGAATGGAAATAAAAGGCAGCTTGGGCATGAATAAAGCCAAGGGAAACCAAAGTGACTTTTCTTCCCATAGCAGCTTAAGTTAAAAGAAAACCTGCTACAATCAGAAGAAAAAAATTGTAATATTGACACTCATGAAACGTTCTGGTGCTCTGGTCTTGCATGTCCTTCCACACACTCAAAACACATTGCCCAAAGTTTTCTGAGACCTCACGTTTGAATTAACTGAGGACTGGGAGAAATCACATCCTGGCTGATATAACTGAACTGCTTTGCTAGAGCCGATACCAGCTAAGTTGTGCTGAAGGCTCAGACAAACCTAGAGGACACTAAATGTACTCACAAAAGCATGGAAATGGGAAGATTAAAGGGACTGCAAAGCAGATCCCTGGAAGGTTATTTAGGGTTTTTGGCTTGACTCCTGCAGTGCAGAACAGCCTTGGGCAGAGCTGCTGGTAAATGATGCAAGGTGTAGAATAACACTGAAAGCATCTCCTGATGGATCTGAGGACACCTGAATGTCCCATCTCTGTCCCTGGAGGGAAAACTGACATCCAGCACTAGCCCCGTGCTTGGTTTTCTGGGTCTGAAGTTCCTTGAGTGCTTTTCCTTCTCTTTTGGAGCTGTTGATCATCCTGTGTTTACGGGAGCTGCGTTCCTTGAGGGACTGTCTCCAAGGATGAAGGGCTGCTCCCCCTCTTTCCCAGTCTGGCTGTCCCCAGACTCATTTCCAACATCAGCTTCCTGTTGCCTGTCTACAACCTTTTGAGGAACATGGTGCTGTGGAGCCAGCAGAGAGGAGAGCGGGGTGAGAGCCCTTCCTGAGGGGGCAGAGCTGCCCTCAGGGACTGCTCCAGGGCTGGGGATCTCGGCTGATGGACTAACCAGCGCTCCAGGGCGCGCGGCTCCCATTAAACTCTCATCTGGTTTGATTTTCTTATGTCTTTCCATTTTCTTCAGAGCAAGGTCAGATATACAGAAGCTGGCTCAATGAAACGCCAGGTCAAATTCCTCCTGCATTTACTGAATTCCTTACCTTTGGTCTGCTTATCTTGCCAGCATAGAACGCCCAATCCTGGCTCAAATTTGGCAGAATTTCCAGTGCTCAGCAATAAATTTAAGAGACTGAAACAATTATGGGCACTTTTAAGCAAGATTACTTTAACCCAGACTAGAAGCTTTGCGAGAATAGTTTTCCTGCAGTGTCAGCCAGAGGGAATCAAGAGTACTTTATTAACACAATATGAATCCTGTAAAGAGGAAAATAAAGCATGCCATTTTTTTCTAGGAAGGCCAGCCAAAAGAAATAACTTGCCCTCCAACATCACAAGTTTCTTTGGGATTTGGAGTGAAATGAGTATAAGAGAGCATTTTGTTTTATGGGATTTGTTGATGAGAAATTCGAGCAATTTTTTTTGTTTTTTAGAAGTCAAGGTGGACCAAAATGCATCTCTACAGGAGGGGAGGAAGGCTCTAACCTGGCTGCTTTACACTGCTTTGCCATGGCCCATCAATTAAAACTGAAGATAATGCAGTGCTCCTGGGGTATGTCAGCCTCCCTCTGTGTGCTGTGCAGCAGGGGCACCCTTTATATCTGCCTGGAAAATTGGGAAAGGGAGCCTGCAAGGAGCAGAGAAGCTCTGTGCTTTGATCCACCCTTTTTTTTTCAATACTAGAATAGACAGTAGAACATTCAGGAGTAATAATGGTGATTAGACAACCCTGCTTGTGGGTAAATGATGTAATTTTCATTGATGTAATTTTTCTAGTGTGATGAAGATGGATGGATCCAAGGTGGCATCAAAACACATTTCAGTAGCTCTATCTCTGTCTTATGCCTGTGGAATCAGTGCAGAAATACAGCCCAGGGTGGCATAACTCATTTTTTGCCTCTCTGGATCCAAATGCTCTTCAGCCACTGTGTCATGGCTCTCCCACTCATGGATCACTGTGCCCCTGACCTGCTGCCTGACCATGATTTAACTTGAGGAGTTTCTAAAGGACAGAGTTGCGACCAGGTTCATCAGGCATTGCATTGCTGCTTGGGAGAGTGGCTTGAAAATTCATTTAAAACTGGAATCACTGTTTGCAGCTAAGACTGAACTGCCTTGAAAAGCACTTGTGATGCAGCAGGAAAATGTCAGTGGGAAAGGAGAAGCTGAAAATGGCTTTTAACAAAGTAACCAGACACTGCTTTCTCTTTCACTGCTCAGAATCCCAGAATGGGTCAGGTTGGGAGGGACCACAGTGAGGGTCTGGTCCAACCTCCCTGCTCCAGCAGGGTCATCCCAGAGCATAGGGCACAGAATTGTGTCCAGACTGCTCTGGAATATCCCCAGTGAGGGAGACTCCACATCCTCTCTGAACACTCTAATCACTGCACAAGAAAGAATTTCTGCCTCCCATTCAGGCAGAACTCCTGGGAATCAGCACCTGCCTGTGTTCCTCGTGTCCCATTGACATGCGCCCCATGGAGCAGAGCCTGGTCCATGCTCTGGTACCCACCCTTTGGATATTTATATACATTACAGAGGTCCCTTCTCAGCTGTGGCTCCACTTGAGGAGCCCCAGCTCCCTCAGCCTTTCCTCCCCTTCATCACCTCTACAGCTTCCCCTGGACCCCCTCCAGGAGCTTCTTGTCCTGAGGAGCCCAGAACAGGACACAGCCCTCCAGAGGTGCCTCCCAGGGCTGAGCAGAGGGGCAAGACGCCCCTCTGACCTGCTGGGAATGCTCTTCCTGATGCACGCCAGGATATCAATGACCTTCTTGTCCCCTAGGGAACACTCATGGCTCAGGGACAGTTTCTTGTCCACTTCAAGAGATCTGGTTCTCTGTGCTTTATGTGAGGGTATAAATAAGCTATTTAATGACAAATCTGAGGCAATTTCATGCAGATGAAAGCAGTCACAGTGCTTGATTTTTCCATGTTCATCTCAACTGGCTTGTGCATCCTTATTGGAATAAATCCCCATAAGGTGTACACAAAGTGTAAAACCAGGGAAAAAGCGAAAATGGCACAGAATCCATCTATAAAATGAAAGATGTTTACACTCCTGGTCAATACTAATAACCCAAGAGCTCACTAGAAAGAAAAATAATTTAGAAACTCTAATTTGGCATTTCAAAAGTGTGGGAAAAGACAAGGAGAAACATTCCAGATGAGCTCAGCTCTAAGCCAGACATGGTATTAGGAGCCACCATTTATCAGGAGTTTTAGCTCAAAATCCCAGTCGTCTCTTCAGTCCAAGAAACACACTGTAGTGCCTGGAGGTGCCAAGTTCCTTAACTTTCACCTTTTTAGTTTTGGGAGAGAAAAATTGGAGTGCTCTAGTCCTGTACCTGTTTGGTGTGGCTCTGGTTCATGATCTGTAGTCTCCTGAAATTGGCTGGAATTGTGCAGACAGAGAGTTGAATACCTTTTGCCTTTCCAAATGACTGAATCCTTCTGCACTTTACTCAGTGGGATACACTCAGATTTAATCAAAAATAAGCACAAAGTGCAGCTTTTTTATTATTGTTAATTTAAATGATGGCTTAATAATGTGCTTTAAAATAATTTCTCTGGTAGACAGGGTCAGTGCTGCTGAGAGTTGCTGGCAACGTGGCAAAAAGGGTGGAGAACGAGGGACATAAGGGATATTCTCTGAGAATTTGGAACTGGAGCCTGCTCTTGGAAGAAGCAGAGAGCCCAAACACAGGTAATTTCTCTGAAGTGATGGAACAGGCAAGGTGGAGTGGGAAGTGCAGTTGGGAGGTGAGCCCTGCAGGACAGCTTTGCTCATTCTTAAGGCTCTTTTGTGTTGTTTTCCAGGCCTGGAGATGTGACTGCTTCACAGGCCTCTCCAGAGGATCAGTTGTCTGGAATGGCCTCATTGCAGGATAGCAGAGCTCCCTGGGGCAAAGGATGGCAAGATTTGGCTTGGACAGGAAGGGAATGCAGGAACAAACGTGGGAGGGAGAGGCCGCAATCAGCTGCTCCCACCTCTGCTCTGGCTCTTCCCAGGCTTCCCAAACTGCGAACCTTGCAACAGACAGGAACAAACCCACGTGTTAGATGTGGTTTCCCTGGAGGGGATGGAGGTGGAAGAATAATTTGGGCATAGAGTTACCCCCTCTGCAGCAGCTCTGAGAGCTGAGCCTGTGATGGGAAGCACGTGTAAGCACATGGCACAATGCCGGTTCTGGAATTTGCTCCCTTGGAACAATTGTGGTTTGACTTGGAATGCTTTGAGGCTCCTGCAGCTACACAGACTGCAGCCTTCAACTTACAGCCATGTTTTAAACCAGCATCTTCGGAATTGGCTGCTGGATTAGAGATGCTTTCCAAAAACAAAATAAAATCTGGGAAGAGCTGTTTTCCCTGTGTGATGGGGAACACAAAGCAAGACAGTAAACTTCCTTTCCAAGCCACCAAAGGATTACTGAGTCAGGAAGGGGCTCTAGGAAGAGAGAGGGGAGTATTTGAACAGATTTCGGGGCCAGACACTTTCCTACTATTCCATAAATGTCTCAGGAAATACCGAACCAGCTCTTTTATGGTTCTACACCCTTTGCTCAAGTCATGGAATCAAGGGATAGTTTGGGTTGGAGGGACCTTAAAGTTCATCTCATTCCATACCCTGGGCAGGGACACCTTCCACTATCCCAGGTTGCTCCAAGCCCTGTCCAGCCTGGCCTTGGACGCTTCCAGGGATGGGGAAATTCAAACAAGTTTATATCTGGCACAAGTTCTTACTGATTTAGTTATTATTACTGTTGATACAGTCATTTTGTACAAGTAGAGCCTAAGAAGACCCGCCTAAACTCCCTTATATGCTATTAAATGTCTTTTATTCAGCCTAGGATGATCCTAAGTCTGCCTGACACAGCACACAAACCATAATAGCTGGGTGTTTTTAGAGTAAATGACTATAAATAATTAAAATTTCTGTTGTCTCTGCACAAGACTGAAATGCAGCATGACTTAAAAGCCCTGGACTCTGACCTGGGTAATAAAAACAACCTGCTTGATGGAGTCTGACTAATCTCCCCCATGTTGAAACTCCCAGTAAAACTGAAACACATTGGCTCTGGAAGGAATGGATGTGACTCAGGTTTCAGGCAAACTCTTGCTCTGCCCACAGAAATGCTGTCATCAAATCTTCTCAGCCTTGAATCTGAGTACAGGCATTGGAGAGAGCGACGTTAATGTGAATTTTGCCCTGGAAAGAGCTTCTCTAGGTGCTCACCAACTCACGCTGCCCAGCTAACAAAGGAGCAGCCTGCTGCTCTCCTGGGAAATAATAAAAAGAAAAATCTTTGTCTCGTGTGTCCTTGCCATATTTCCCAGCCCTGGGATTGCAGTCAGTGTTCTGCTGTCACCTAGAGCCTGTTCCAGCTATTCCACCATGGAGATCTTGAGGTTTAGGGGATAACCTGTTCCTGTTGCCTGTGTCCTCCTTTGATTTACAGTGTAAGCCTGGAATTTTCTCTGTTAGATATTGCAAGCCTCCTGGGTGTGGAATTCACTTGGAATTCAGCACTTCAGGAACTTGTTAGCAGCCTGTTAAATAATCCTGTTGGCACACTGGAGCCACAGTGCCCTGAATTAGCCTTATATTCCATCAGACATTCCACTGCTGTGGTCCCCAGGGTGCAAACTTGGAAAAAAACCCTGCCAGTGAAAACAGGGAAACAACTGAATTTCAGAATT
This sequence comes from Tichodroma muraria, assembly GCA_013390105.1. Classification (NCBI taxonomy): domain Eukaryota; kingdom Metazoa; phylum Chordata; class Aves; order Passeriformes; family Sittidae; genus Tichodroma; species Tichodroma muraria. The sequence goes on along the minus strand of WAAG01048253.1, from coordinate 29,123 downwards.
AAACATATCCTTCTTCTCTTGGGAGAATAACAGGCAGAAAGAATAATCATCCACAACCACATTCCCAGCCATACCTTGATTCCTTCAACTTCTCCAAGTCAAATCTGGCCTCTTGGCAATCAAGTCTTTTTTAACATATTCACCTGAAGTTGCTGCCATTGACATTTGGGAACTGCTCTAGGT
>WAAG01048253.1:6364-28922 GCA_013390105.1 Tichodroma muraria | reverse complement strand
AAGTTGCTGCCATTGACATTTGGGAACTGCTCTTTTGTCTTTGCCTTGGAAACACTTAATATTTTCTGTCAGTTTTTGGTCCTAACTATTTATCAAAATGGTAACTCACAGGGTTTTTTTCACAGTTTTATGCCTCTTTCATCCCTTCTCTTCTGATTCTGCCTCTCCAGCTCCTCATGACTGCTTCTGCTATCCCTTTGCTCTGCTTGTGTCAGTCCATGCCACAGTTCCTTTTTACCCCACTTGCCTCCTTTCTTCTTTGCATTCTACAGAGCCAAGGCTGAAAATGTCTTTTCCACCACTTTTTCTGCTTGCTTCTCCAAAGAGATCCATCTGTGGAGCAAGGGCTGTAGCTTGGGAGCCACTGCTCTGTGCTTCGTGCTCATTTTTATTCTTCCTAGTTCTGAGCGTTTCCTTAGTCTTTCTCTTCCCAGAATATCCATTAAACACCTCTCCTCTGCCAGCCACTGGCTCTTCAGTGCTTCTACCAGGCACCAGTGGGACTCCTGTCTCTTTTTTCTTTGCCTGTTTCTTGTTTCTGTATCCCAGCAGATCTTTGCTTGTTGGAAATGGGGAAGTGGGGAAAATTGCTTCTTCCTCCTGTTCTGAATTAACTTGTTGGAGAAGACACCTCTCCCTATCACAGTGGAGTGAAATAATAGCTGGGCTGGGTCTCTTCACCTTCCCTTTGGGATTCATTCCCTTCTTTCTTTCTTTCTCATTGATTAGGACCACACTCTGCTGGTTAAACCAAGAACAGATCAGATGGCAGAACAGGCTCCCCTGGGCCAAGCCTAGTAGGTATCCAGCTGGATTCCTGAAAGAAAAACCAGCTCCAAGGTGAACATCAGGCCCCAGTTATCAGTTTTAAACACCCCACTGCTCTGTTCCTGCCTTCAGAAACCCAGCCTGCTGTGTAAGGACTCTGCTTTAGAAAGGAATAGAGAAGGACAGCAACTTAACATACCCACTGAATGGGCACAGGCTGCACGATTTTCCAGAACAAAGAAAGCCAAAGCCCAAGCCTGCCTTTCAGACATGTAGACCTGTATTCTAGTGAGCTGCTGGCAAGTGAGAGTCCCTGGGTGACACTGATGTTTGTGTCTGTGTGAGTATCTATGACAACAAATAAACCTAATGTTTGGGAAGTGTCCTTGGGAATCTTAGTGGGGGGTTTGCTGCATCAGGCTGGGAACACTTTGCATTTTCAGACTTTTAATTCCTAAGTATTACGGAGATGCGTATGAAGTGCTTTAGGAAAATGAACTAATTAGTTACCAGATTTTATTTTTCTTGTGTGCAAATGGGCCAGCTCAGACTAATGCTATTTACTTTAGCTGATTCCAGACTTCTGGATGTATAAAGGAGGGAATATTTTTAGGAGCTTTAATTCAAAGCAGGAGGCTTAGCCTCAAGGTCAGTGGACTGTGGGTATCTGTGGGTAACTTGCAGCCATTTGAAGAAGGTAGAAAAGGGAATCTAGCCTCAATTTGTTGCAATGGTCAGTTTTGCTTCTAGAGTGCTACAAATCAAAAATTGGGAAGCCTGCAGTTATCCTACAGAGCAGTGGTCAGGATGGGCAGGTCTGTAAGAATGGATCAATATAGTTAAAGACATAATAATTATGCTAAATAAATGAAAATTGGACCCATCTTTTTGCTCACAGGATTTAGAAAAAGGAGTTTTATCTTTCTCTTTGGTCCTCGTGCCTTTTGGAACAAAAATGTCTCTGCTATCCCTGTAAAAATTCACATAGGCTGAGGACAATCTTGCCTTTGGTCTACAGCTGAAAACTACAGAGACAGAAACTGGGGAAGGAATGGAATGGGGAAAACATAAAACCTTCTTGGGCAAAGTGATTTGGGAGCAAGCAGGTTGAGGAGAAAAGTGGAGGAAGAGAGCCTGGTCTGTAGAAGAACCTTGCTCGTTGTGGCTTTGCTGATGTGAGGCTATCGAGATCTGAATGAGCTTTTCATGTTGCTTCTGCATAATTCATGTGCAAGCATGGCAAGAGGTGTGCAGTGTGAATCCTGCCTGATGGAGAGGTGAATATCAGCTCACAAATGCTTGAAGTTCTGAGCATTCCTGCAAAAAGATGCTGAGGAAAAACCTCATCACAGGCAGAAAGCCGAAAAGTCCCACGGCACTGAAATGTTTTTTCCCTGATTTTGCATTGGTGACTGCTTGGAGAACAAGACACTGTGATTCTGCTTGGCTGTAACAGCCTTGAAAAAGGCTCAAACTCAACAATGTCTTATTCTATGAATCCCCTTGGAAGTCAATGGGAGTCTGCTTAGAATGAGGATGATTCAATACCATCAGGACCTGACCCTCTTGTCAGCATATGCAAAATGTCTCAGGGAAAGGAGGGATCAGTCAGGGAAGATCCCTAAGGACTTTGTGATCTGAGATACTTGAGTGTTTACCTGGAAAGGAATCAGTGTTTGGAAAGCTGGTGAAGATGTGCTTATGTGCAGCGTTGGTGCACTTGGTGATTAAATAAGAGTTCAGAAGCATGACTTTTTATGTTGAAAACCCCTTCGGGAGCTCAATTTGCACCTGTGATGTTTTAAGACTCTTCTTTTCATTCCTTAGAAATTTGGATAGTTGAATGAGCAAAATCCAGGAGCTCTTTGCATGTGTTTGCAATCACTGCACAGATGTGGCAATCATAAATCAAAGTGTCAAACTGGAAAGACAACGTATCTCAGAGTTTGTGGTGATTTAGAAAGCAGAATTGGTGATCTTATCAATGCCTCTCTGGAGGTGTGACACCAGGGTTCAAGTGGCCTTGCTGTTTCAGATACCTGCCACCAAGATTTATCTGTGTGTGAGAAACAGATGAATCCAGAGGCTTCCGGCTGGTCCCCTCCAAAGCCATGGAGCCGCCTCCATTAATGTCAGCACACTCGTAAATTCCAAGCTTGCACTGAAGGAGGCAACTCCTGCCACTGCACAGAAGCTTCCAGAGGTGTCCCCTGCCTCCTGTAAATCCATGGGCACCCAATAAAGTAGATTAACTGTAGGTGGACTTCATAACAGCTGTCCCTCCTTTGGAATTAGAGGGGTTCACACTTCTAAAAAGTTGACAGACTGGTGTTCCTATAAGCAAGAAAGGCCTAAAGAAGTTTTTTTTTGTTGTTGTATTGTTTTAAATGACTCTCAGGTTAGGTAGTTGATTCCAAATGATGGGAAAACAGGTTGCAGAGCTGCTGGCTCCACTCTTCGTCATCATAAACAAACAATTCTCCTGTTTCTGATAACTTATTTTCCCTCTATTAAAGGAACCTGGTGGGTTATTTGCTTTGGTTCACTCCTCCTGTGAGCCAGTGGTGCATTTGCATTCCATTCCTTTGCTCCCTCCAGCCCTAAAGATGCCTGCCAAAATTAGTCAACAGATAACCACTCAGTGGAAGCTTTTAAGAATGTGTTAGGAAAGGCTTGAACATTAGCCATTAATGTTTACAGCTCCTAATTATTTTAATTAATCAGTCTTGGAGTCTCAGCCGGGAGCCCAAAGGCAGGATTTCAGTTCCCACAGATGTACTTTAAGTCACTGCCATGGCTGCTTGTAGTGAGGAGCTCAGCACGCTCTGCCTGCCAGGATATTTATGCTGGGTCCTGGACAGGCTTTGCTGGGTTGTTCCTGCTGGATTTTGAAACTCCCAGCATCTCAGAGTAGGCTGAGCTGTGTTCAGGGAGAGGGATGTTAAATGAAAGCTGTCCCTGCAGAAAAGCCTTTTGGCAGGGGAGCAAGGCACTCAGAGAGCCCTCTGCACACAGAGATTACTGCCTTGGCAAAACCTGGGACTGCTGGCTCTGTCAGAAAACAGAGGTGAAACTACTGATAGAAAACCCCCCCAGACGTTGCCTCTTTCTAATAATGTTTCTTTATTTTTGCTGGAAAACCAAGTGTTTGGGCAGAGGACACCCAAGGTTGTGCCATCCTCTTTCAGAGCTCCATTTCCATAATTCAGAGCTTGTCCTCACTCTCCTGAGGAAAACCAGAAGATTTGGATAAGAGACACAACCCTGCAGAGGGATTTAGAAGGAGAATCTCCTTGTTTTGTGCTATTCCTAGAAGAATTTGGTTTGTGTAAACTGGACAAAGTACAAGAGGGCAGTTGAACGTATATTCAGCTCCAGGTAGGGACAGGAGAAAATATAATACAGGTACAGCTCTCTTTCTGATTAAGTTCAGCTCATCCTCATCTGGTGGAATTAGAAGAAAAATTTATTTATTATATTTTAAAATTAATTATTTAATAATTAATAATAAATAAAATTAAAAATTATAATTAGAAGGAAAAAAACCACATTTATCCCCATATCCTGATTTTTACCATGAGCTCACAGCTGCTCTTAGCTGGTAACTGCTGCTCCTGAGTGGAATGTCATGTGCAAGTGGTTTGTGAGTATGTGACAATCCTTCAATGATAACAGGGAAAACAAGCAATGACAATTTTCATTAGGTGAGAAGAGAATGGTTCTTCACCCATCTACAGATGGCTCTTGTGGGTAGCAACTCCTCTCTGTGCTGAATGTCAGGTGCCAAATACCAAAGAGGCGTTTTGTGGCTAGGTTCCTACAGCAGAAATGTCCCTGCAGGAGTGGCAGAGAAGAAGGGAATGGTTTTTCCACACTGACAGGACATTGTATGGAAAGAGGCCTGTGATCAAGGGACTGGTGATGTCTCTGGTTGTGTTCCAAGGATCTTCAGGCTGGTGCTTGCTCTTAGACAACTATCTGCTGGAGTGGCTTGTGGCACCAACCCTGGTTTAAGCAATTTTCCTATCAGCTGCTCCATGAGTGGCTGCCATATTGCGTGGAGGCTGCAGTCCATGCTCCTGGGTTGCTTGGAAAGCACTGCTGGCAGGCTGAGGTGAGCCAGATGGGACTGGAAAGCAGCATGAGCCCAGACGGATTTGGAGCCACAATTCCTCAGAACCAGAGCAGAGGGTGTGCTGCTGCTGGCACTGCTGAGGTGCTATCCTTCTCTGTCCTGTTGGCCAGGCTTCACTGCTGATGGATTGCCTGGCAGCTTCACCACCGACTCCATAAAAAGCAGAGCGGACGGAGTGTGAAATGTGATATGGGCAGTGCCTGACACAAGTGAACACTTTCCCTGTTCTGTGGGGTTTCAGTGCAAAAACCTGTCTCTCCATTCATCTCCATCCTGCCTCCCCCTTGCTCATCCCCTGCTGCCCAGGGAGCCCCGGGAACAGTAGTATTGGCAGTAAACTCAGCTCCACAAAACAGGCTGTGGAAAAAAGTGAAACAACACCATCACTTCCTATTTCTTTCTCCTTCCCTTTGCACCAAAGCCTGGGCTGGCTGTCAGGAATGTTCAAAATGAATAAATAAAGCCCAGGAAACCCCCCTGCTTCAGGAGGAGTCTCATTCACTCACCATGAAGCTTGGACAATTCCTTTTCTGACAGTACTCAAGTCAGCAGGCAGAGCAAGAAGATCATTCAAAGCTAATCAGTAAAGTGTAAACCTATTATGAAAGCACATTTACCCCTCGACACCTCCTCCCTCCCGAAAACCAATCCCCAAATCTGTGGGAATAACACATAGCTTCCATAAAAGTTCCTATTACTTGGATCCCGTTATTAGGTCAGCGATGCCACTGATGAAATGCTCCCCAGAGCTCCGAGCAGTGGCGGATAAATCCTGCAAGAAATGCATGGAGTAATTTGTTAAAGCTCCAGGGCATGAGGCACATCACAGCAGAGCCCATGCACAAGGCTCTCCCCTGTGATTCTGGAGGCCATCTCTGGTAATAAAAACGTCATCTTGATTTCTCATCCTTTGTATTGAGATACAAAGATAGTGCTGTATTTTCTCTGGATAATAAAGGGATCCTTCTCCCCTTTTCTGCCCATCCCTTTTTGAAATTCATTTTAGGGATGACTTTAACAAGATTCGTTATTTGGGAACTGTTTATTCCCAGTGGAAAAGAGTGGGTAAAGAGTTGAAAAGATGATGAGTGACTTTGTATATTCAGTGCAAAACCCTAAATGTGAAATTACAGAAAATAGGTTTTGGTTTGGAACAGTAAAGGAAATTGAAGCTAAAACCCCAGCTCTGCTGTATCTTAATATGAAACTCTGTTATTAATTGAATGGATGGGATGTGTGGGACTCAAGTGATTACCATCCAGGCTCAGATCCATATAATCATAGCAACTGCTGATTTTGGATCATTTGTACTCCTGCTCTATGAACTCTCGGAAAAAAAAAAAAAAAGGCAGGTCTGTGGGTAAACTGCATGATGCTTCTTCACAAAGCTTTCATAAACAATGCTCTTTCTTTCCTAGTATGACTGGACAAGGCCACATGGAAATATGGAAGGCTTTATGTGAGTTATTTGCAAGCCAAAAAAGAGCAGTTCCACAGAAGTCAACCCAGGTAAACTGAAGGATGGATGATAAGGCTGAAAAATGCAACGTTATATCAAAATTATTTTATCTTCTCTGCAGCAGGATTGATATAAGCAACTGGAACAATTTCATTTAGTCTATTCCTTTGGGTTTTTCTTTCCTTGGCTTTATTATAACCTCTTTTAAGAAGCTGGTTTGGGTCTTGAAATGACTGAAGCTGTTCCCTTGTGCAATGAAAGTGATAAATATTTACAGCAGTTCTTACAAGTTGAGAAATTTAATACGTGTTCATTGCTTTTGTAATCTAAGAGTAACTGTGCTGAAAGACAATACCTGGTAATTGTATTTTCCATCACAGTCTTTTCAGAATGAAGGATAAAATATGGAAGTCTGGGTTTATTTTCTACTCCACACAGCAAAATTTCTTCAAGAGAACCTTTGTTCCCCTTTATCTGTTTATTTAATAGACTATGGAAAATGGTAAACTCTGTCAAAAAGCCTAGTTGAATAATAATTTATAAGCTACATTCAGCTGTTGATCTCACATACTGGCTTCGGGGAGAGCCAAAATATATCCTGGCAGGTAATAATTAATGCAGACCTTGACATTTCAGACCTGGCCCTCTGTTGAGCAGGTTCCAGTCCTCTGGCAGGAAAGCCTGGCTCTGCAGGACACACACACACTCCCCTTGTGGAGAAATATGCTGATTTTTTTGTTGTTTTTAAACCTGCTTTGTATGCCAGCAAATGTGTCTGTGGGGTAAGTGGTTATGGTCTCTTAGACAGAGGCCTGCTTTGAAGAGCAGGACTGCAGGCAGCTCGCTTTGATTCCTCTCAGCTCTGTCAATCAGTGCCTGGCTCAGCCAGGTTCAGATGAACTCCATGCTTCAATGAGCACTGGGCCATGTCCAGCATGTGTTGGAGCTGATGGCAGCTCTCCCACTGCCTTCACTGAGGGCATAATTTCATCTGCTAAATCACCAAAAGAGCTTTTATCAATGAGAGCTGTCTGGTCTTGGCTGAACCGTGCACTACTTATTTTTAGGGATCATGACAGTTCATTTGAAAGAAGAGAGGATCAGGGAGTATGATGAGGCTTGGAGCAACCTGGCCTAGTGGAAACTGCCCCTGCCCATGGCAGGGGGTAGAATGAGAAGAGCTTTAAGGTCCCTTCCAGCCCAAACCACTCTGAGCTTCTGTTGGGGGTTGAGTTTCTTTCTCACAGAATTTTCTCCCATACATTGCTAGGGAACTAATTACTGGGTACTTATGGGTACTCAGGAAAGACAAAGGAAATGGCCAAAAACCCCAGGGGAGTGGGTGGTGTCGGTTGGGGGGGGTGGATGGGGGGGTGGGTAGGGACTTGACTCCTGCTCTTCTCCCTGGGAGAGCTGCTCTCTTGGAGGGAATAGCGAGGCTGTTGGTTACTTTCACTGCGGGGAGATTTCACGGACACCACCGGAGCCCAGCTCGGAGTGACCCAGCACCGTCTGTCCGTGTGTGCCCGGGAATTCGGATCCTGCTCTCTCCCTGCTTCGCTGGAGCCGCGCTGCCGCGGTGCCTGTGCCCGCTGTTCCTTCGCTCCTGCTCTGGTTTCCCCACGCCGTGTCCCGCACCCCCTGCTGCTGCCGGGACCTTTCCACAGCTCCAGCTGCGGCCATCGAGCTCCTGACACATCTCGGGCTGTGACGACCTGGGCTTTCTGCTCACCCCAGCCATTGTGACAGTGACTGCACCAAAGAAGAAGCTGCCTGTGGTAAAAGACTCACTGCGTCCTGATTCTCTTTTGTTGTTAACGCCATAGTTGTTGTTGTTATTTTGTTTATCTTGTTATATGCAGTAGTAAAGAACTGTTATTCCTATCCCCTTACATCTTTGCCTGAGAGTCCTTTCAATTCCGGGATTGTAACAATTCGGAGGGGGGAGGTTTTGCATTCTCCATTCCCAGAGGGGCTCCTGTTTTCCCTGGCAGATACCTGTCTTCCAAACCAAGACAGCTTCTCTGATCAAACGCTGACTGCAACAAGTGTGTCACTGTCCCTCTGCCACCAGCAACGACCCTGCTCTCAGTCAGACCACAGAACTGCACATCTTGGGCCAAAAAACAGTTTTAAGCCTAATCAGACCATTTTGATAGAAGATAGTTAGTTGTTGAAATATGATATTGCTTCAGATGGGTGGGTTATTGTACGAGGTTGGAAGGGAACTGTTTTCTCACCCTGTCTCAAATGCAGCACAGCAAGCCTGACTCCAGAATTATCTCTAAGCACCCCATCTAATATAATCCCTTGCTCAGAATTATCCATAAAACTATCCAAGATCAGTTAATGTGGTGCTTATATTGCAACAGCTGCTTTAATCTTTGCTAATTTTCAAATCTAGATGAGATTCAAGACTACTGAACCTGACTAGGCAGACCAGAAAAAGGGTAGCTAAGGAACCCTCATAGCTTGTTTAATCAGGAATTCATATGGTGTGCCTCTAGCCTTGAGTCTCACCTAGAGCTGAGACACAAATGTAGCAAGAAGGTCCCATTCCACTTGTAAGGGCTACAAAAAGAAAGCTCAACACTTTACATTCCACATTATGCAGGTACAGCAGACTGAGGGCTCCCCTGCATTAGGCAGCAGGAGTTTTGATGAACTCCCTCCTCAGCCATCCCTCTCCACCTCCCTCCATGAATGTGGCTTCAGCTTCCTCAAACGATCCTTTGCATGGGTTAGGCTGCTGGTTGGCTCCGCTATTAAGTGTCTCTGTGGACCAGATTTAGCTTTTAATAGTGTCTCATAATGTCTTTAAAGAGGTTTAAGGCTCAGCCTAGTTCTCTGGGAGATTGCCTGCTCCCTTCTAATCTGCTACAGAAACATTGCCATTGGTTCCTGCAGTATTTCAGGGAGTTCTCCCCCAGATCCACAGCCAAGTTAATTGGACATGATTGACCTATGGTAGAGAATGACTGTTAGGTGAGGAATATTAAGCAAAGGGAATAAGTTCTTTTGGTACCTAAGAACATGCTGGGAGCTGTGGGGGATGGCAGGAAATGGCAGCTCAAGGAGTGTGCAGAGCAGGTCCTGGGAGAGGGTTGATTTAGGGAATGGGAAAGTGCTTTGCAGTAACTGAGATTTGTAAAACCAGCAGCTCTTTCTAAAGGAGAGTGAAAATACACTGGAGTCTTAAGACTCCAGTAAGAGGCAAAAGTGCAAGAAAGAAGAGAAATAGGTTGTGGCAGACCTGTGAGAATGCTGTTTTTGATCATTCTTTCTTTTTTAACGAACACTTCACTGTAGCACAGCTGCCCAAACCTGATTGAAGGAGTCAAGGAACAAACAGGGCAGGATTTCATCAGAATGCATTTGTGTTTCCAACTGGAAACTGCATGCTGATGGCAAGTCTAGTACCCTGGGCAAACGCTGAATGATTAATGAACATGACACTGGTCCGCAAGACAAATACGAGCCCTGTAACATCACTGAGCAGCTCAAGACACAAAAACAGTTTGCAGAGCAGCTTTATGCAGAGCAAACGAAACCTTGCTGCCAAATCCTGGAAGATTTGGTTGCTGGTTCCCAATTTAAATTTACATACTAATCCTCTGGATGGGATAAATCCCATAAAATTATAAAACCAGCATATATTTCTTAGGACAAGAGTTTCCAGTGTCAGAATTGCCAGTCTCAAAACTTCTTTGGCTGAAGTAAACTTCCTGAGAGAAGCAGAGGTGTCAGCACTGGGTTTAAAACTGTGTAAGTATGTGCTTAACTCTACTGAGACATGAAGTTTCACTGAGATCAGCAGCATTGCCTGAGTAAAGTTCCATTTGGAGGAGTGGCTCGAAGGTCAGGCCTCAAGAACAAAAGTGTTTCAGATTAATGTGGGCTGCTGGATAATACCAGCAGCAGGATGGCAGACCCAGTGACATGATGTGATTTGCTATGGCAAATAATGGTACTTCCACCACATGGAAGAGCGAGTTCTCACTCTTAAACCTTATGTATTCAGACAGGGAGAAAAGTCACTGTTCTGAACTCTAGAGTGTGCTGCTTAGAATTCCAAAGACTGAGCTCAAGGTAGTATGCAAAGTGAAGGTGTCCCCCTCGAACGTTTGTGGACCTGAAGGTCCACAAACAGCCAGGGACTGACAGAGCACCTCTGACTCCTGCCAGGAGCAATGCCTAGTGTGGTCTCCCCAGTCAGGAATCTTCTAGCTCAGGATTTGGGCTTTGCAGCTGGTGCAGAACTAACTCCTCATCTGGGATTGGCACCACTGCCTTAAAGATGGATTTTGCAGTTTGTAGGAACTCAAAATCAGGCTCTTTGGAGCAAATGGACTGTTTAAGGGGTGAGTGTTTCTGCTCACCGGCTCTCAAGGAAGCACTGGGTGATCTGGTCCTGGAGAGTTTCCTTGATGTGGGGCCCCTCTGTTTTCCTCAGCTCTTGCCTGAAGGATAAGTCCTCTCTTTCCTGGACTTCACCTTGCAGGACATTTGCTTTCTTCAAACTGCTCATTGCCTCCACGTCAGGAGGCAGGCTCTGAAAATGAGAGTAGAAAATAAAAGGTATGAATGAAAAGAAATGTAATATTTACTGGAATGCCAGGCTGACAGTGAATTTGAGCAAAAGCCTTGATTTACTTGCAGGAAGCCAGGAAAAAAACAAACACCAACCCTCTGCTCATAAAAAGTGCCTGGATGCACACAATGGCCTATTGTTGGCATTTCAGCATTAATTAACAACAGTGCAACGTACAAAAACAACCTTTGCAGCGTGGGATCCCAGCATCTCAATGAGACAGGTGAGAAAGCTGCTGTTCTGCAAATGCCAGCTTTATCCATGTCAGAAGGGTGCCAGAGAATTTTTTAATTGAATTTTCAAATGTCTGAATTTCCCATTGGTGCTTTTTAATTAGCCAGTATTGTTTTTAATTTGTGCACTGAAATTTTTATATGCACATCTTGGTCAGTGGTTTCCTGGTATTTTGTTGCAGCTGGTCAGAGTCCTTTAGGAAATCAACTTCCCCTGAGGAACAGCAACAACAAAAAAGGAATAAACAGCACCCCACCCCCCCAACCCCTATAACAAAAATCACAGCTCCCCAAGTTTCCCATGATTTGATAACCTTGAAAAGAAGGGCTTCTCAGCCAGTTTTAAGTCTTAGAATAGTTTCTGCTCTGCGATTGATTTTACACATGCAGTGTGAGGAAGTAAAATGAAAGTCTTTCTGGTGTTCAAAAACAGAATCATGAAAAAACCTGTGTGGGTGGGCTGAAACTTTGCATTTTTCAGCTTGCAATCATTGATAAAGTTAAGATGCTCTCAGTTCTCAGTGTTTTATGAGCTATTGCTACCTTGTAAGTGTAGAGAAAAATCTGTTTTAAAAATTAACTTATGAACAAGCTTTGGGTTTTAGGTTTTGGGTTTTTTAAATTCTGGAACAAATTTTTTTTCATGTACTTGGAAATTATTAACCATATTGTCTGATGGTGTATGGCAAATTTAAAAAGGGAAAAGAGGAGAAAATGTGACAATCTGGTTTTGTAGTATGATTTCATTACCTTTCAAAGTTAGTGACTGACATAGCTGGCAGCATATGTGAACAAAAGCTTGGTTTGCATGAAAAAAAAAAAACCAATATAATTTTACTCTGGCCTTTCAACTTCAGAGCATATAGAGATTGTCCTTAACTGGCACATCTCAGACTAATTCAGTAATGCACTCTTCTTGCTCTGGTGATGTATTTTCTGGTGTGCTTCAAGCCCCAACTCCAGAGGCCTCCCGCGAAGACAAAAAGCTCAGTCAAAGCTTTGGCCAGCTCATATTTAAGATCTGTTATTCTCTGTTTTTCCACGCTTCCACCAGGTTCCAAAAATCACTAATAAGTGCCAAGCAAATTCGGTTTCAGCGAGCACCCAGAGGGATCCCACCGTGTCCAAAGCAAGCACAGAGGCCCCATTCAGGAAAGCAATTTACAGCCTCCCCTGCATCTGGGATGTGTGACTCGCACTGTGCTACAGAATTGGTCAAGGCCACCAGGGAGAAAATATTCAGGAGGAAATAAGAGCAGCGGTGTGGTTCTGAAAGGTGGCTGCACATGTTCCCTTCTTGAATATGTGACCCCAAGCTCTGCCTTTTACCCTGAGATGTTACCTTTGCTCAATTTCCAGTTTTCAGGGAAGTCAAGTGTTTCCAATCTGCCCCCTCACCAGCACCTATTTATAAGTACTACACAGCTACTATTAACAGCGTTTATTTGTATTTCACCATTGTCTGCCTTGCTGATGTTAAATGAAGCCCAGGATAGCCAGATGTGATGCTGCGCTCTGAGGGGCTCATCTGGAAACCAGATGAGCCCCCACAAGGCCTATTTTCCAGACTGAGATCCAAAACCAACTCCTCTATTTGTCTCCCTACAGCAGTCCTCAGGGGATTCTTGAGCAATTCCCATCAGATGGGCACAAGGATGCCTGCAGCTTTAGGGAGGCTCATCTGTGGCTGATGGAGAGAGACAGGCACCACCTGAGCTGCTGGGTGCACAACCCCTCTCTTCTCTTGCTCAGGCTCTGGCACTCACCTGACCTTGCAGTAAACCAGTTCAATTCCCTAAAAAATGGAAAATGATCCTTTTGTCTTTTCCTCTCCTCCCACCTTCTCAAGTTACTCATTCCCCACCATACCAAGGTAGATCAGCCAGCCAAGGAGCAGCTGAGGGCCAGTGCCACAGTAAGGCAAGTGCTGGACAGTGGGACCAGACCAACATGGGGAGCAGCAGCACAGGCAACAGAGCTCCTCCCTGCCATCCCAGAACCTTTGCAGCTCCTCTGAGCTGCTCTCCATTGCATCTTGAGGGAACTTTGGATGACCAGCTCCTCCCACTGTGAATTTATTCAGCCTCCCTTTCACCAGTCCCAAAGCCAGATGAGGTAAGAGCTGTTTGAACTGGCCAGGAGGTGCCAATGTAAGATCAGCAGTAGGAAATTCTTATCTCAGAAAGTGAATTGCTACAGCCTGTATCTACACTTGAGGCCAGAGTCGTGAAGCTGCTGTGGACATAGTCCAGGTAGCTCTGAACTAGCTGGCTCAGATGCTGATAACAACAAGGCCATGGGATGTGTTCTGGTTGGCAAAACCCAGCTGAGCCCTGAGTAAATACTTGTGTAGCTCCCTGTCTGAGCACCAGTCAGTTATCAATACATCTGCTAATAGGAGTTTAAGAGCTGTACTCAGCACCAAGACTGAAGGACGGACATAAACCTGCAGAACAGCTTATGAGAAACTCTGTTGTATTTACCCTTGTTATTTTTTTTTAAAATTTTCTTTTCCAGAGTCTGTTTTACTTCAAGAAAACAGAAGAAATAAGAATTACTTCTAGAACGAGACTCCAGCCATTCACCTTCAATACTTCCCTAAAGAAAGGCATGAAAGAGAACAGGGCAAGTTGATGAGGCTGCATTCTCCTGCTTTCCCCCCAGTCCTCCTGATTTCTTGTTTGGCAATAACACGCTCCAGCTGCGATGGCCGAGGGGAGCACGAAATGAAGAGCACAGCTGGCTGTGATAAATGAGGCCTGAAGGACTCAGGGCTGGTTAACATGGAACATACACAGCATGCCCTGTTCATGAGGGAAGAGCAGGAGGCCAGGAACCTAAGGCTGGCTCCTGTTCTGGGAGAGGAGAACAAGGAGAAAAGCACTGACTGGCAGAGAGGACATCATGCCATAGGCATTTGATTTTTAAATAAACCAGCACAGGTGAATGTACAGCTGGCTTGACTTTCTGTTCAGTCACTTTGAAATCAATGCAGTCATGTAAACAAAAAATGAATGGACTTGAGAAAAACAAGGATGAGACATCAAAAGAATTTATGTGTACGTGGGCTAGCAAGTGAAATGGGGACTATCTTAAAAACAGCTTCTTTGGACTATAAGGACTGATCCAAGCGTGTGGATGCTCAAGGAAGTGAATTAATTGATGAAGTAGGGAGGGAATAAGAAGACGGACTAGACAAAACTAAGGGTGGAAGGGAATTTAGCAACATAACCTAAATATAGACACTGAAGCAGTGGGAGCTGCTGAAGAGATGTAAAAAGATGTCCAAAGGATGGAACTGCCAGTCTTCTACCATTTGTCAAGAATTCTTCTGTCAAGTAAATGATGATATAAAGTGTTTTAGATTATTAAAACACTTGAAAAAAAGAAAATAAGCTATGAATAGCATAGGTGATACCTTCCAGCTTTGCAGCTGAAGAAAGCTGCTGTGTTAAACTTGTTTTATTTTGTCCATAGTGTTCTTGACCTAATCACAGAAGAATGTGTCACCCTAAACCTCACCAGCTTCAGAGTTTAACACATTCCTTACCCTGTCTCAGGAGTGAAGAGCCAACTGCACAACCTGGGGCCTTGCGTTCATCTTCAGGTGCTCTTGGGCCTTCAAAAGGAGACAGAATCTCTCCAACAGCCCTGCTGGAGGTTCTGTTCTCTTGACAAAAAGCAGAACTCAGCAGAAAATAGGTCTGAAAAAGCTTTGGCCATCTGAAGATGCAAGAGGGAACATGAAGTGAAATGGCTGGAGGGTGCCAAGAGAGAGGATGAATTCCAGCAGCTTCAGCAGGGATGCTTCCCTGCTGGCCAGCCTGTGACCTGTGCCTTCCAGTACCATGGAGGAGCTTTCCATTATTTCTACATGGCTCTTGTGGAACTCCGAAGTTAACCTGAGTGTGCTTCCATAGCCGTCTAATGCATGGAAGACAAAAGCCAATTTATTTCTAACATCCCTTCTCTCAGCACCTCTAATGTTCCTGCTTCTGAATCAAAGGGAGGCATTCTCAGGAAGATGCTAATAAACAGCTTTTCCTTGGGGGAAGAAGCATTTTCCCATCTTTAAGAAGTTTCTCTGGCCATGTGAAATTCAAATTTGTTAACTCGCCCTACAAACAGCAACTCATTTAGAAACAAATTACAAATATTAGATGGAGACAGTGAACTTGATAATGCAATGCTGCCACATCAGTTGTAGAATAATGCATCTTAATGAAGGCTTCCCATGTGAATAAACTATTATATTTACAAGCTTTTCACAGTTAATGACCCAGAACTGGATAACGAAACTCACATTTTTAGTGTGGTCCTCTGTCAGCAAAAGTATTCATATTAATAATTGATGTTGCTGTAAAAATAGGACATAATACGAAGATTCCTGAGTTTGTGGGAAAATAGGACTACATGGGCCATTAACTTAAAAGGCTTATCTAATGTTTGATGGGCTTTGTCTTTAAAACCCTTGTTTAAATTAATAAGGCAAAATGGACATTTGTCTAAAAGAGAATTTTATTCCAACTCATCAGTCACAAGTGTGCTGGCAAGATTCTTCTCTTCTGTTCTTTACTCGTTCCCTAATAGAATTTAGGTTTTAGGGAAGGGGACGATGTACCAGTAGAAGGGAGAAGGTATTTCCTACACCTCCCAGGTAAGCCAGTGGAATGAAGGACCATGTGGTTGATAAGGTCACTGGAGAACCTCCCACTTGGAGACAGGGGAGGGAGTCGGGGACATTCAGCCTGGAGAAGAGAAAGTTGGTGGAAACCTCAGAGCCCCTCCCAGTACCTGAAGGGGTTACAAGGAAGCTGGAGAGGGCCTGGAGTGACAGGACAAGGGGAAATGGGTTCAAACTGACAGAGAGTAGGTTTAGATTGGATATCAGGAAGAAATTCTTGGCTGTGAGGCTGTGGAGGCCCAGGCACAGGGTGCCCAGAGAAGCTGGGGCTGTCCCTGGATCCCTGGCAGTGTCCAAGGCCAGGTTAGAGGGAGCATGGAGCACCCTGGGCTAGTGGAAAGTGTCCCTGCCCATGGCAGGGGGTGGCACTGGATGGGCTTTAAGGCCCATTTCAACCAAAGCACTCTGTGATTCCACAAAATTTTTCCCGTTTTTCCTTCCCAACTTGGGACTTTGATTGCTCAGATCCCTTTCCTGGCTGGAAAGCCCTGCCTAAGTGCTGAATCAGCTCCTCAGCAGAGCCTTTATTGTTCATTATAAAGCACTTGGAGGTGTGCAGGCTGGCTGAGGACACTCGGGGCTGCTCTTCCTCACGGAGGAGGTGGAGGCCCTGCTGTGGAACTAACTGCTCAATTGTTCCATTACGAGGGAAAGAGGCTTGGTGGCAGTGAAATAAATACATTTCATTTCGCTCCATGTTGGAAGGCTAACACCCCTATTATGCCTGAGAGGTAGATTTACTGAAGCTTTTATTACTGAGTACTTAATTTAGGACAGCTTCTTGTCATAGGCCTGGAACAGTAGAGCTGAAGCACATGCTCTGTGGTTTTATGGGGCTTCAGGAAATGTTCTGCCACAGCTAGGATTGCCCATAATTGCAAGATTTCAAAAGATAGACCAGTTGTGTAGCATTTTTTTCAGTACATTTGCTGTTTGCTTCTCTGGGGGAGAAGCTTTATTTCCAAATATTTTTAAAGTAAGTAGTTGTAACAGTCACTTACTTTAACCAGTAGTGAAAGTGAAATTATCTTTTTTATACATTTGGATTACACAGGCATGTAGACTAAAATAATTTATTGTCAGAGTAGCTGGGGTTTTGTTCTTTACTTACAACTATTACTCTTCAAGTAGAAGGTGTCCCTGCCCATGGCAAGGGGTGGACTGAGATCATCTTTAAGGTCTCTTCAAACCCAAATCATTCTGTGATTCTATGATTCGATTCTACTGAATTTTGAACTGTGATCCAAACTGCATTTAAAAGTTTGCTATAGGATTGAGCTATGTCCTTGTCCGAGCTATTTATTTCCTCAATATAATTTGTCTTGGCTGAGGGAAGAATAGATTTTAAAGAGGTTTCTTATCTGGTGAATCATAAAATCATGGAATGGTTTGGTTTGGAAGCACCTTAAAACCCATCAAGTTCCAACCCCCCAAATGAAAATTGTATTAATAGAGGTTCCACGGTACACAAATGGTGATAGCCACATCAATTATATGGCTGAATTCCTAAATTAGGCACAAAAGAAAAGGAACAAGTAAGCAAAATATATTGCATTCATTAAAGCTTTCCTACTCTGTTGACTCACTCCAGTAGCTTTGCCAATTAAAGTAATTGTCATATGCGTTCAAACAAAGCATTTGTAGTAGGAGGCCTTGCTAAAAAATACTGAAAGTGGTTGGTTTAGAGATTCATATATTTAGAAATATATTTACATGTAACACCTTTCAGGAAGATAAAGAAAATTTGAAGTGGACAAAAGGTTTACATGCAGGGCCAGATGAGTTTATATAATTTTGGTTATGTTTGTTTCTGATATGATACCTGGGCATGCTGTTAAACTTGGGCTAAACATGGCAAGCATGTTTTGGGCTCTGAAAGGCAGTGATTTCATTGTTAGTATGACTGCAGCCAATGAAAGCCAAATTATTTAGCATGCTTCTTTCTTCCCAGAGTCTTTCTGTTTCAAAAATAAGCAGGCTTAAAATTTCTATTGAAAACAGGACAGATTAGTTATTGCTGCTGAGATATGAAATAACAGAGGACTTTGTGCTGACATCCAGGCAAGCAAAAGTAAGTTTAATTTTAAGCTTGGCAAAACCAGGCCTGATCTGCACCACTGCTGTAGCTGCCCACTTTCAAGAGCTGATTAAATATTTTAAATTTCACTTGATGGAGTTTGTAGTTTGTTAAATCCTGTATAATATTTATTTAGCCATAGTCTATAATGTTTACACAGAAAGCTGTTCTGGGAAATGCTGATTTATTTTTTTTTCTGACTGGATGAAATGAATTATATTTCTCAGGAATTCAGAGAAGGAGGAATGTTTGGCAGACTGTTTTCTCAGATATAAATAAAGTGTTAGCCAAGGCAACATGCCTAAATTAGGGTATGTTTAAAAGAGGTAAGAAAGAGAGAATAGCTTTTTGTTTAACACCACACAGATCCTTTAATGTGAAAAGGATAATGGAATCATGGAATGGTTTGGGTTGAAAGAGATCTTAAAGCTCATCTTGTTTCGTCCCCTTCCAGGCAGGGACACCTTCCACTATCCCAGGTTGCTCCAAGCCCCATCCAGGCTGGCCTTGGATAGGGAGGAAGGAAGGATGTTAGAAATACCATGTAAGAGAATCATAGAACAGCAGGTATTGCACCACTAACTCTTTGGGAAGGGCTGGAATTTCAGGGTAGAGCTGTGTAAGTGTAAATTCACAGCTGAGAGACCCTAAACAGGGGTTTGGTTTGTCTTGTAATGTCTTGGAAGTTTGACATCCTGGGAGATGTTTTTTTCTGAGGACCTTTAGGAGAAGCTGGATGTGGTGTGGTGAGGAAAACCTGATACTCCAGTGGGAACCACAATAACTCCACATGGCTCATGCATCCTGCTGAACTGTATCCATTTGAGAGAAAGGAAATAAAGAACCATGAGGCTCTGTCCTACTAAAAGGAGAATTCCTTAAGCTATGGAATGTTTACTTTTCTGAAGGGATGGGTATCTGTATGTGCTGCTGGGATTGCAGTTCTTGTGATGAAAATGGAAGGAGGGGTTGTTCTGAGTCAGCCCAGCCCAGGGAGAAGAGGCTTGGGGGAAAATATATCAGAGCACGGCAGGTGGAGAGAGGGACTTGTCTTTCTGTATTCTTTTTTCCTGGACTCCTCTAATAGCTGCTCAGCATGTTTAGGGAAGGTAGTTTGACTTACTCTGGGTGGTGCAGAAACAACAAAATTCTCAGGAGGTCCAATAACGACTTTTACTTGCTAATGTTGGAACATCCTGACAAAATAAGGCACGTGGCAAACTTAAACTTCTCCAGACACAACAGAGGACTTACCAAAACACTGACTGGAATTTTTCGGTCTGCCTTCCAGAATATTTTGAGAAGAAGAAGGTAGAACTGGACACAGCACTTGGAGCAGCCTCACCAGTGCCCTCACAGGGGAGGCATCACCTCCCTGCTCCTGCTGGCCACGATAGTCCTGAGACAGGCCAGGTGCCGTTGGCCGCCTGGGCATATGCTGGCTGTGTTCTTCCTACCTAATTGCTTTAAGCCAACTGCCCCTTACATCCTCCTACTATCTCATAAATCAGTCTGATGGCAAACTGTTTATCCTGATGGTTTAGGTTAAACCCAGCCTTTCCTCCTTCCAGTAGTCTGTGCTCTGAGATTATAACTTCCTGCAGGAGAGTGCTGAGGGTGAATCTAGGACCAGGCTCGGGCTGTGCTGCACTACCCTGAGACACAGCAGTTGCCAAAAGCCAGGTCACACACCCAGCTACACTGAGCTCTGCAGCAAAATTAAACAATCATAACCTCTGAAAGGGGTTTTTAGTGACAGGGAATCTATAAATGCCAGAAGAAGAGAGCAGTTTAAAAATCTGGTGTGTTAAATTGAGCAGGGATGGTAAAACAGAGCAAGGAAATGCAGGTTTGCTCAGACATCATGTGTTTTCAGACAACTCAATATGTTTTCTTGCCACATCAGTGAGGTTTAAACACAACCCCATGCCTGAAGCAATGGTTCTGGTAGTTGTGCTGGAGCTGGCAGTAAACAGCCCTGTAGTAGGAATGTGAGGAAGATCAAGATATATGTGCTCTTAGGAGGCTTGCTTTTCTTCACAAATTAAAACTGGGACTGCAAAGTGTGATTTATTGGGTCTTTGGAGAACGTATGCTGAGGGAATCATGCTGTTTCTGCAATTAGGCTTTAATAAATAATAATAATAATAATAATAATAATAATAACAATAACAATAATAATAATAATGAGGCTTTACTTTTGAGCCAAGAAAATCTCCCTACCATGGGCTTGCTCTCCATCATCAAGCAAAAGATGAAATGGAATCAAATTCCAGAAAAGATGCATAAATTTTTTGTGAAGCAAATAGAGAGTAAAGAAAATAACACTGAATTAAGCAAAAGACTGGACAATTCTTGGGTTTGACGCTTATTTTCCTATTTTTTTTAAGCCAACACAATTGAATTCTCCCAGAAATGTTTTACACAGAACTTCTAATGGATCAGCTCTTTGTGCAAAGCAATCTTTGTCTGAAAGTAACACAGACGTTTTTTTAAAAAAGCCCTAATTGTAAGAGAAATTATTGCAACAAAAGTCGAGTCTCCTTTGGGATGGACTTGGAGTAATGGATGGTTGGGTCTTCTAATTTATCTAAGTCATGCAGCATTAGAAAAGCAAATTCAACATATTTACACATGAAGATCTGTGGTCATTTTTTAGAGGGCTGATGTGATCATATATCAAAGGGACTTGACCTTTGGAGCTCCCTGCCTATCTATCAGTGGGAACCAACGTCTGCTTCCTTTGGAGCCCAGGGAAGGGAATGCAGCATGGAAAGGAAAAGGGAATACAAAAACCCTGAAAATATGAACAGATTTTTAAAAAAATTATTTAGAGTTATCAATTTTTCCCAACATGCTTTGATTATAAACTTGATAAAGAGCAATGAGTCAAGAGTGCAGAGGAGCAAACATCAATTCTCTTACTTTTAAATGGAGGTCAGGAACTGAATGCACTTGATGTGTTTGGTTTTAATTCCCTTCATCCCTCTGATGATATAGATTACATTATGCTCCCCATAAACAAGGCTGTTCACATCCTAGTTACCAGGTCGTCCCACACTGGCCACCATGAAATGAGGGCTTGGCTGTGAACCCTCAGATAACTGATGCCAGTTTAGATTTCTTTCCTAAGGACTCAACAGAAACATCATGGGATTTGACAGGAAGCAATCCCTTGTTTTGCAAAAGGTGCCATTTTTAACTCATTTTCAGTACATCCCAAGTATTTAGTTAAAATCTCTGGAAATTTTGTCTTAAACAGAGGCAGAATTGGCACCCAAGGTACTGTTTAGCTGTTAAGAGATCAGCAGATACTAAAGGCAGTAATCCCTAAGATGTTACCTGTATTTGACATGGCAAAGCTTAGGTAAATGTACATTTTCCTTCCTAAAGGTAAGATATTAATGTTATTTTTAACTGATGTGAGATGTATTCTCTAGGCACAATCAGTTTTCAGAGCCCTATAAAGCAGCTAAGGGCAATTCCAGTGCTGGGCAAGAAAATCCCCCAAACTGCCTGGGAAAAGCAGAAAGAATGTTTTAAATCAAAATTAAATTATTAGTTTATAAATTAATCACTTGAGAACTGTAGAACATGGAAGCATAAATAAACTTAACAAATGCAGAGCAGTGCTGAACGTTTCTGTGACGTGCTGCTGCTTTACTAGATCTTGGTACAAGGGCTGTGCTACTGCAGCTGCGTTTGGGTGAGGCTTGACCTCTGTTATTGCCTCCAAAAACTTGGAGGGGGGCAAAAAAAAAAGTCAACAGTAAAGAATTTATCCTATTTTTTGGGTGTTTGTTGCAAGGAAAGGGGAGGGAGGAACACATTCCTTGTGGAAAGGATGCTTTTATTTTTTTCTTTCACCCTTATGCCATTTAACTGACCATGGGCAGCTGTTCACTTCCCTGTGCCTCTGCAGTGTGATGTGAGGAAGATTTTGATTATTTTTGTATGGACTTAGAGAAATATTGATGGATTAACATGCCAGTTCTTAGGTTTCTCTTCCCTGCTCTTGACATCCACAGGCAGTGACTTGCAAAGAAGTGGGAGAAGAGGACTTTGCTTCTTTAACTTAATTGAATTTTAGGAAAAATTAATTATTTTAGCCCACTGTAAGGGCTGTCAAGCATTGGAACAGGCTGCCCAGTGTAGTAGTTTGGCCGTGATTGGCCAAAGTATATTACTGACACTTGATAAAACCAATGAAAGCATGGGTACGCCTTTTGCGAATACACCTTTTAAATGCAAACGCAGGAATCAGCTCCCTCTTGGTTTCTGGCTGGGACACAGGTAACAGCTGCTGCCGGCCGCTCCCTTCTCCCCCTCCACGTGGCCCTCATGGCCTGGGGGGGAGGGGGAGCGGGCCGGGCCGACCGGGAAAGGGGAAAAGGATCACAGAGCCGAGCTATGAGCTACACTGCTGATATCTGGCTGATGGAATTCGAGTTTCCTTCTCCAGCAGCATGGTCGTTGAGAAAACTACTCAGGGCTGTCTCGGAGCCACGAAAGATCACAGATCACGCGGGGATGGCTTTTCCTGAGCAGAGTTCACTCTGGACTAATTTAACCCTAATGAGACCGAGGGGTGGAAAGAAGAATCTACTAACT
>WAAG01048249.1:23836-152973 GCA_013390105.1 Tichodroma muraria | reverse complement strand
TGCCTTTATTTTAATTTTCCTATCAAATTGTACTGACTTGGAATCTCCCACTGGTTTGTTTTCAAACTAGTCCACTGGGCTACAGCACGGGCTAAGAGAATCCAAATACCACCAGGAGAGTTCTGAACATCAGTGTGACACCCACAGATCACCCCCACGGGCGGGGCATTCCACAGGACTGATCTACCCCTGTTCTGGGAGGGCTGTGCTGGATGCAGGAGGCATGATGCTGGCAGGAGGCGAGGTACAAAAGCTGCAGGTGTGCTACTGACACAGGAGGGGCCTCTGGAGCTGCAGAGGCAGGTGAGGCACGCACAGGCAGTTCGTGCTGTCCTGGGAAGAGACACTGTTCTCGTTGTTGCTTTGACTTCGCTGGGCACAGCTTTTCCTCACAAACATAAGAGTTGTATCAGGTTGTACAGTGATTTGTGTTGGGATTTCAGTTTCCTGGACTATGACGTGCATCAAAGCCACAACCAGGCATCCTGGGGCCATCAGTCAGAGCTCTGAACCAATGTAGTTTAAGATGAGACATAAGGAGATGGGAAATATCCCTGATATCCAGTAAAACCAAAATCAAAACAGAATAATAAAGAGCCCAGAACACAGCAGAGCAAGAACCAAAGGACACTAGAAAACAGAAATCATCAGTGCTCTCAGAAAGAAACCCACCAGGGACAAAGCAACCACCCTGGTGTTGGTCTGTCCGGACAGTGGTCAAGGAAATGAGTCAGCCTCACAGCTCTGCATTTCACGTGGCTGGGAAAAACTTTCTTGGGTCCTTAGTAATCTCACTCAGCTTCCTCATGCAGGAAACAATCTAACCATCTCCCTCTGCTTAGTNATTAAAAATAAGAAAATACGAGGTTTGACTGTGGTGGGTGAAGGGAACAGCTGGAGTGCATGTGAAATGGCAGGGCTCTTCTGATCCAGAATGCTGCACCACAGGAGAGCAACATAATGGAAGCTACTAATACAGTACTTTAATGATGAGACCCCCCCATGCAACATCTGACTGTCTGGATATCCATACTTCATATGCTTTCTCAATTCTTGCTTATAATCCCACCTACAGCTGACACTGTGCTGATACTTCGGCTATAGACTGGAAAAACACAAACCTCATTTGAAATGAAAGGAAGAAAATAATTACCTTGCATAACAAAGTCATTCTACACTGAAGGGGAAATCTGCTTTACTACTGGGTCCCAAATGACAGAAAAATTACTAGACCAGATAGCACTGTGGTAGGTGCTTAATGGTAGAGTTCCCTGCTGTCCTATAGTCACCTGGTGCCCAAATTGCTAAGGATCTCAAAAAGGTCAGAATGCTCTGTCCCTAGAAGCCATGTCATTAATGCCAGTTTTAGCAAAAAAAACACAATCAAGAGGTTCTCAGAAGACTAAATTATTTATCCTGTCGAGCAGAGGAACATGACTGTATCACAGGATAACTAATATACTTTTCAATTTAGTCTACAAGTCTAGAGGTCCATTTACAGCTACTAATTCAACACTCCATTGTAAACAAGCTCAGTGTGTTCAGGGCAACAGCAATAAGGCAGCAGTGTCCAAAGTTCAGGCAGGCAGCCCAAAACCAACTTCAATGCCAGTTCAAACAGTAAAGACAGGGCAGTGGGAAGTGCCCTTTCCCCCCAGTGCTAGCCCATTCCTCATCCTAGTAGGACATCAGGAACAGCAGTGCTTACCCTTTAGTAACTCCATCCAATGTGATGTGTGTTGCAACACCAAAATTAAAATACAGCTTGCAATAAAAGGCAGTGTTTAGTTGTTTCCTTGTGCAAGAAAATCACTTATCTGTTCCTGAGGCTGGACTTGGGTGCTGTTAGCCTGAAGACTTCCACACTGATGCTCAGGAGAGCAGATCCTGCATGGGTTAGCTGCAAACAAGTTTCGACCAGGGCTACTGTAGAAAATGCAAACCAGCTTTGCACCAGAATCCAGTGTGGGGGAGGCTGGGTCCCTCTCAGTCTGTGCAGTGGGAAAGTCCTGATTGAGTGCTTGACTAAACCATTGCCTTTCATGAGCAGCAGACACTGCCATATGTTTTCCTGAAATACTGGCCCAGAAAACTGTGCTTCCTGGTGCCTCACTCCAAACACAGATTGGTGGATGCTGACGTCCCTGCTGGGACCCAGTGGCTGCCTCTGTAGGAGTGATAATAGAGCAAAACTATTTGGCTTATTTCCCTTGGAAGGGATTTTGTTGAACCTATTACCAGCAGGATTTTCAGTAATGACCCCTATAAAGTGTATACACACATACATGCACATGAGTCATTTTAGCACAAGCTGTAGGAAGAACCAGATTATCTTATTTTTATGGTTTGGTTGAGAAGCAAGATGAAGATTTACATCCTCCATTACATTTTCCACATGAAGTTTAAATCATAACTCAGGACTGCATGCAGACAAACAATCAGTGAAAATTCATGCATGTCCAAAAAACAGCCTTGTATATTTAGCCTGAGTTCTGACACTGCTGCCCTATGAAATAAGTGAAGCAGAAGATCATTCATGGGATCAGTTCTGCAAAACTGCACAGCAAACATTCTCTGCTTGTGGCATCTCTCACTGTGAGGCCGTGGCCAGCCTCACATTCCCTGAGAGGAGGAGAAGTTTGAGTGGGTCCAGCGTGGGTTTGGCAAGCTACAGACCTGTGCTGCTGAGCAGCTGTCCCACAGTTCATCCTGTGCTATTCACAGCGTAACAGGATCCCCCAGTCACTCCCAGGGAAGGCAAGTTAATAACAGAAAACTTACTTTATGATCAAAGTTTTACTTTTAAAGGTTTCCAGGAAAGCTCTCAATGTCCATTATTCACATGGGTTAGAGGCTGTATTGCTGTTGCATAGCTGTCAGCAACAGAATGTACTCCAAAACTGGGTTTGGTAATTCCAGTGTCAGTAGCAGCCCAAGGAAGAGAGTTCCTGGTTCCTGGCTGTAATTTGCAATACACTGGCTTTTATCAGCGAGCCCTTTGGTGGCCTTACAGCCCCACACCTGTGCCACCACCACCAGCACAGAGTCTGAACTGCCCCCACACATCTGGTAGATATTTGTTTTCTCCTTGCTGCCAGGAATTGTGGGGAGAAGAGAAGTCATGTCACAAGAAAAGTTTTTTCATATATATATATATAGAGAGAGAGTAAATCAATACAAGCAGTTTCTTCCTTGATAATTCAATTCCTGAAAGCTCTTTATTAATCATGTTTCCAGAACATGTGATGTTGCAATAAAGGTTTTTGCTGTGAACACTTTCCAAATGAAAGGGAAAAAAAAAGTCAACTGTAAAATAAAACAAGTAATACTGCAAAACACCTTATCCAGGTGTGAGTTAGGCCTGAGCACATTCAGATATTGATTCCTCCCTGCCCCTGCTTCCTCCTTTGAGCTGTGAGGTAAGGACTTGGGAAAGGCTTTACATCCAGGGAAGAAGTATCTTTAAGGAGAAAGAAAGAGGAAAAAAATCTGAATTTTTTTTTTTTTTTAAAAGAAAACCTCAAAACCCCAAAAGAACTGCAAAGAGGAGTCAATTTGTCTAAAACTGTAGCCCTAAGAGCTAAACCAGTATCTCGGAAATGATCTTTAGTTAACATGTGTCTTTTCTCCTTTGGTTTTTCTGTATTTTAGAAAAGATTAAAAGAAAATTACTATGTTAACACTAGGAGACTGTTCCTCTGATATTTCCAGCACAAATGGAATAGAAAGCCCCACGAAAGATGCCTGATTTCACAGAGCAGCACCGAGCTGAGGACTATAGCACATGGGCCTGTGTGCTCTGTTGACATTGCTGGGTGAGACCAATGCAGCAGAGCAGCCTGTTTAGCCAGGGGAAAGCATTTCCTTATTTATACTTCTGAGGCCCTAGCAATTAATGCTTGAATCCAATGCAATTCCCACATTGTGCTGCAACACCCTTAGTGGGACTGGTAAGTACAGTCACCCCAGCTGCACCTGCAAGCTTTGGGACAGACAAGCTCTGCTGTCCCACAGGCAGCAGCAACAGATTTCATTTCAGTTCTGTGCTGCAATGCTCTGGGAGATGTGCACACAGTACTGAGTTATTTGGATGTAACCCTGGCGTGTAGTTCCAGACCTGAGGCTCTTCCCAACACCAGCTTGCTTTACACACCTGCCTGCACCACAGAATGTGCTTTTACTTGGTTTGAGTACAAAGGGAGTTGGCCAGCATGAAGGTGTAGCTACTTTGAGACCCAATAAACATGTATCTACAGCAATACTTTCTCTTAAGTTTAAGGAAGGGTAAATAAGTGTTAAGAACAAGATTAGGAAAACACCACCTTAATCAATACATTGTGTTCAGTAAAGTTCATAGCTCAGTAGCTATCCAATACCTACCTTCAAGCCATTTCCCAGCTTCAAAGTCTCAGCTGAGTTTTCCCAACTTTCATTTAAAAAATAAAATCTTATTTTATGTGGAACAATCCCATGATTTGCAACTCTCCTTCTCCCTCATCTTTATTGAGAGATTTCCAGTCAGTCACAGGGCCTATTGCAGACACCCTTTCCTGTGTCAGATCAGCTGTATCATACTCCAGGGCAAATATTTCTCTGAACATTTCAAAGTTCAGCTGAATGGTGTAACCACACTGAATGCACAGTCTAGCTCACCAAATGCTTTCTCCCTAAACTTTATTACTCTTCCTGCAATTCTGCAGAGACTAATTATTTGCAGGTTAACAGGGTTAACCTGTTAATTAAACAGGTTAATTAATTTCAGGTTTACAGGGTGTGAATGGGTTGAGGTTCAGGTGTGGTCAGTGCTACTTTACTACTGCTTCAAATGACTGTCTCAAAAGACAATTTTCCATGCCCTAGTCTAGCTTTGCAGTTATTTGGCGTACAAAGAAGTTATGGAGAGGCAGTTTTGATACTTTGTTAGCATCTACTATCAGAAAATAATAATACTAAAATCCCCTTTTTACCTTGGCTCCTCGATGTGAAAGCCAGAGTTCTAAATAATAATTTACAACATTCATTTACCTTCCTGTTAAATACAAAGCAACGCAGCCAGTGACTGCTACTTGATGCCACACAGAGGCAAAAGTTCATCCCACTACAGAGCAGTAGCTCTGCAGGGAGCACTGACCACAGGGCACTTCCTTCACCTCCACTCAGAGCAAATATTCTGCAAGTTCTCATAGCAGAAAAGCATTTCTCATACGAAAGAGCCTCTAATCTCTGTGTTAAAACACTTGGAAATCCAAAAAGAGAAAGAAAAAGTATTTTAAGAACCCATCCAGCAACCAAGGAGTACTGTCTGAAAGTCATTCTCAAAACACATTATTTTTCTCGCTGATGTTTCTAATCAAATCATACAAAAAGTCTCAAGAAACATAAGAGAAAGAGCAAAACAGTGGACTTCAGGAGACGTAGATGAAGGGGGTTTTATCTTGGAGAAACTACTTTTACCAGAACAACTGGCAGAATAGGAACACACACAACCTTTCCTACTTTGAGTTGTGTGTGAACCAGCTTGGCCCTGCCGCTTCCTCTGTCCTTGTGTGGAATTTCCTGGTGTTCATATGCATACCCCACCAGTGCAGCATGAAATGTGAGGGGGGAGGCCAGGGCAGGCATCTAAAAGCAATACAGGAGCAGGGCCCGAGGGCTTTCAGCCCTGCTGGTTTGTTCCAGTCTGAGTGGTCACTCCAGGCTGATGTCCACAGAAGCCCATCTTCCTCTAGGAATAATCTCTGCCTCAAAGATCTGAGTGCAATTACCAACATCAGCACTTTCCACAGCTTCCTTCTGGAACAAGACAACAGCACTGGGAGATAATATGTAACACGATGTCAAGAATTCCTCTGAACAAAAACATTCCATCTGACAATGGAGAAGGCAAAAAATAACCAGTACTATAATAAATACAGTCCTCAGCATGATTTTCTATATGCTGCAAGGATTTTCTAACACCCTGTCCAGACAGGGATCAAACATGCAGCAGCCAAAGCAAGCTGACAGCCCTTAGCCCTTCCAGACTAGAAATGTAGCCCTCCTAGCACTTGATGCCTTAGGATTTTAGCTTTTATATTTTTCATGTATTTGTAATCCTGCAGTTCTTCAGTGTGTAACTCCAAACTCCACATACAGTGTGAGCTGCTGCTTTCCCATTCTGGTCAGACACAGCAATTCCTCTCCAGGCCTGGGAATCAAGGACCCCTCACTGCCCCAGGCCCCGGGGGATGGAAACAAAAGTGAGTTGGGGGGAGCAAACTTGGGGTAAATGACTTCATTACCTGCAGCTGTAATTGGAAGATTAACCCCAATATGCAAATGGCCCAAACTTATAAAAGTGTGAAACCCGTGACCCGTGGTCCTTTTTGGGTGCAGCCCCTGGGGGGCTTTGTCTGCCCTAAATGTACCTGAAGGCCCTTCAATAAATAGAACTGCTTTTTATTCCCTTGATTTTGTCTGGCCTCTGGTTTTAGGTAGCCCCAAAAAGGCATCACGCTGACACCCAGGTGAAGGCAGTCAGAAAACCGAAATCTAATTAATCCCCAGCTCCCATCTGATGGAGCCTCCTGCTTAGTTCATTATCCACCTCTGGCTCATGTGTGGAGCCCGCAGCACACAGGGCATGGATCTGCATCTGTCCCCAGTGCTGAGGCACCTGTGACCCAGCTCAATTCCAGATGCCAGAATTCAGCTTCATGCTGTTCTCACCTGCCTGCCTGCTGCATCCTGAGCAGCCTCCCCTAACACCCCCTCCTCGCTCTGCTCCCTCTCTGCGGGTGACAAAGGGACTCCGGGCTGCTTGGGGGGACAGCTGGGTGCTGCCTGCAGTGGTGCAGAGCTGGAGGGGACACTGTGCCAGTGCCTGCCCTGCCTGCAGGGGGTTAAAGGGACATGCTTAAACCAAGTAAAGCACTCAGGCTGCTGAGCAGGGGCCAGCCATCCAGGAAAGAAACACCTCCTTGCAGTGTCAGCCAGAGGCTGTGGGTCTGGCAGAGGGATGGGTGGCAGAAGGCACATCTGAGGCTTGGGGACAGCGTGGCATGAGCTGCCATGGCCAAGGAGTGCCGTCTCCAAAAGGGAAAGCTGGGACAGGTGTGCTGTAGCCATCACAAGTACAATCTCAGCAACCCTGGGCTGCCCAGAACACTGGCTCCTGCTGGGCACTGGAAGTGGCCCCTCTAATTTGGCCTTACAGGCTGTGGGATAAGGGGGGCTGGGCTGCCTGTTTGCTGTCCTCCACCGTGGCACCAAGGCAGTGTCCGAGAGGGTGACAGGGGCTGATGTTCTGCCCTGTTGTGCACCTGGGAGACAACTGCTGGCTAAAGTGTGGGTGAGGATGGGCACAGAAAGCCCCCGTTTAAAGACTGGTGCCATAAATAACCAACCCTCAGGTCAGCATCGAAGAGGAGAGAAATGCATCTCTGATTAGGTCTGATTGGTTTGAAAGTTTCTCTCTGCACATGCTCTTCAAAGTAAAGCATTTCTGAATAGGCCTTGTGTATTCTGGGGGTGAGGGAGGGAAGAGAGGAGGGAAACCAGGTGGAAGAGAAAAATGCTTCAGCTGACAATGACTGAGAGGGAGAGAATTGCACAGTAACGTGCCATCCATCTACTGGGCAAGATTCATTATTCACAGCTCAGTCATCTGGTTCTAAATTTTAAATGTCATCTAAAGTGCTTTTTGAATTCATCAGCTTAAAAGATATTTACTAAGAAGCAAAACATTGTGTTATCACTCAGAGGCACTGGGGGCTGTGGGACGACAGGCAGCGTGTCGGGTGGCGGAGCCAGGAGCCAGCGAAACTGGAAACCCCTGACCTGCATTTCCGAGGTGGCCCTGCAGGAGCGGTGCTGGCTGGCCCTGGAAGCTGCCCATGGCTCCATCCCAACAAGGTGCTCGTCCTTTCTGCAAGGTATCTCACAGGTTTCAGGCAGACACGAGTGAAGGAGGACCCTACACCTCGTTTGCTGCCTCTGCACCATCACTGCCAGGAGCACCAGTGCCCCCTCCCCACACCCCTGCCACACAGGGCTGGGAACTGATGAGCAGGTTTTTACATGACCCCGCAGCGCTCTCTTAAGCAACAATAAAATCTCAGCCACAGAATGTGATTAGCAATTAGAAATCAGGCTTGAAAGAAGACACAATACTGTTACCTACCCCCAAATGGTGAGGTCTCCCTTGCTGCCTCTCCCCCAAGCCTGGCACAGTGCCCTTAGCATGATCACTCCCACTCTAATGTCTTCTACTCACACAGTCGTTTCTTCACAGCAAACCCATGCATATCCTCAAGATATTTAAGCTGTGTATTGTGTGATGGTAATAGCTTTGTAATGGTGTTCATCTATCACCCATTTTAAATATCCTTGCTCTGCCCACTGACCCATCTCCAATGGCTCCACCACTCCACAAACAAACACTGCTGAGGAGTTTCAGACAGGCACACTTGCGAAGAAAAAGGAGTGCAGGGAAAGAACCAAAATGAAAACTTCCTAGCCAGACCTCCACAGCTGTGCTCAGGGCCACATGACTCAGGTGAAGTTTGAGCTGACTCAAGAGCTGAGATGCAATGCCTAGCTCAGAGAAGAGCATCAGTACTTCTGTGGAAATTACATTATTCCCTTGCCGTGTCCATGGAGATTGTCAAATACAAAAAGCAGCAAGATGCTTTAAAGAAATCTGGGCATAATGAACAGAATGGTGGAGAATTTGAATTAGCATCCTAGCGATTCCTTCTCCATTTTGTCTGGCTTTCCTGTCTCTACTGAACCCATTTAAAGCATGCTGGCATAAAGAAAGATCCCCACAGACTTTGGATGACTCAAAAACCCCAAAGTATTCTGTGGCTGAGCTTCATTTGTTCCACTATCTACAGATAAAAAATTTTGGTTCTGCTTTGGCTCTGGGTCAGCATAAAAGATCCTTCCAATTTCATTTGAATCACTTCACTTATGCAATAGTAGAATTATAAGGATTAGAAAGCAATAATCCTCAGCACTCCATGGGATCAAAGCAGTATTCAAATATTAAGCAACACTCAGAGAAGATGGGTCAGGTACTATTATCCTCATTTTTCAGAGGAAAGATAGGAAGAAATTACTTTAAAGCACAGGACTTCTTCCCAGGAGGATTTATGTTGGGAATCATGTGCCCCAGGCCAGCTTGAATGCTGAATGCCGCGGTTAGAGCCTCAGCCCCGTGCCCCGTCCCTCCTCACCTCCAGGGCGCTGCTCCTTAGGGCTCTCCCCTGCCAGCTGCAGCACTCTCCAGTGCCCCTGCCCTTTTAGATAACAAATGAAATAGGAGGTATCAGCGTGCCAAGGTCCGCGGCTCCTCTGCCAGCCGCTCCCCCAGCGGAACCTCCCCAGCCCCGCCGGGCTCCGTGTGCCCGCAGCTGCCATGGCCAACGCCCGCCCCTCTGCCCGCAGCTCGCACGGCACCGCAGACGGGCCCCAGCGTGGGGCTCGGCCGTCCTGCTGTCCCCGGCCCCACGTTCCCCCCGCACACCAAACTCTTGGTCACTCGTTCAGGGATCACTTGTGTGCCCGGGCACTGCCGGGCCGGCGGCCGCAGAGGAGCCACACGCTGCTGCTGCTCAGGGGCCACAGGTGATGCTGCTGGAGCAAACAAGCGATGATCACACGGAGCGGGGAGAAAATAGAAGCCGGCCACGGAGCTGCACTGCGTTTACTTAAATAGCACTCTTGAATAAACAAGTCCCAGGAACCAGAAAGCAGGGACTGTCCAGTTTTCCGCACTGAAGTGCACGAGATCACGTGCATTAAGGAAGATACAGAAATATAGCTGAAAGCCAAATACAGGTTACAGTGGCTGGAGATCATCTTCAGGAGATGAAATATTCCTTAAATGATGAAGACAATAATTCACAAGAATGAGACTCTCCAGTGAATTATGGGAGTCCTTTTCCAGTAAGTTAGAAGAAATACGATTGTAAGATTTAAACACACTCATCCATCACTGATTGTGCTTAAACAGATTTATGGATATATACATATTTTACAATTTTTTATGTGTGACATTTTAATTCACCTGTAGGTGATACTGGGACATGAAATGCACCAAAAATTTCCCTCCACCCCTCATGTATTATAGGCATGGAGAACACTTTTTAAGCTTAAGGACCAATGGAGCTGACAAAAACATAAAACAGGCTACAAAGGAAGTTTGAAGCTATTGTGTCACTTTGGGGATGGAAGAAAAGAAAGATACAGACAGAATAACCTTGGAGCTGTATAAAAACTTTCTATGACCAAATCCAAGCAACAGTCACTTGGAGAAGTTGATACGATGGACTCCAGTTGAGCAAGGTACCTAAAATCAAGAACCTAACTTTAAAAGCAGTATCATTTACTTCAGTGGTGAAAATTCATGTGCACAAAGTTACAAGATCTTCCTAAAGATGCACTTCTTACACTGGATAAGTCCCTGGCCTTTTAAGTTTGCTCAGATATAAATACGTATCAGATGTCCAATTATTCAGTCTTTTCACCTTTTGAGGTGCACCAAATTGAGGGCACCTTTTCTGTTTTTTCTAATATTTTCTCTGATTTGCTTTTTTATCTTATCCAGTGATTATATGTAATATCTAGTTTGCAAGGAAAAGGAAGGAAGGAAGGAAGGAAACAAACCAAGCCTGGATTGGCAGCCTGGTTCCCAGGGCACAGCCATCTGTGTTGGTACATGCACCTGCACAGGGAATAACCCTCTGTGCACCAGTGGCCAGAGCTGGTATTTCACAGATGAGTGAAAATCTCTGTGCAAGGATGTTTCTGTAATTTGAGGCCAGGGAATTGGCTGGGGTAGAGAGCCCACGTTAATGTACAAAAGGCTGCCACGTGACTTTGTGCTCCATTTGACACCGGAGCTGCATTCCCTGTTAAGGCTCTGGATTTCACTGCAGCCAGTCTAGCTGGGGGCTCTGGCTGAGAGAAGTGGGGCTGTTCTCCCCTCTCTCCTGCTTTGGCAACCTCCCTCGCCCCAGGGTGTGAACTGTGTGGTGCAGGATCCATCTCGCTGAGCTCGTGGAAAACTCACCAAAAGAAAAACGGCATTTTCTCCCGGATCGACAAGCTGACCCATGTGCGTGTGGTCACAGCACTGCTGGACAGGGCGGATGCAGGGCATGGAGTGGGAGGCTCAGGCCACTCTCCCCCCTCGCCTGCTGCAGCCTTCTTCACATCTCATTCAACCTAACAAATGCCAAATGCCCCAAAGCAGGGAAACTTTTGTCCAGAAGTCACACTTCTGACACACAAACGTCACACCTATCAGCCAGTTACAGAGCACAGAGCACATTTTTTAATATCTGAATGCTTAAGTTCATAACCTTCATAAAATTCTTGGGATTTCCTCTCCAGTGCAGGTGGTTTACATATGGACTCGAATATGTACTCGGCCAACGGTGGGATTGTGGGCACAGGCTCAGAGGCACTTTTACACCCACACACCCCCCTCACAAAAAGCTGGCACATCTTCCAGTGCAGGCCAGTACCTCCCTGCCACCTCCATGCATGCCCTTTCTCACCAAAGAGTTATCCCTAACCCATGCAAACACACGTGCAACTTCCCAAACTGTACCACCAGACAAAACAAAGCAATTCCCTGTATCTGTCACTGCTTTCCACTGACAACCTTTACTGCTAGATGTGTTCTCAGCTAGAGCTCACAATCACAGGAAGATTTGTTTAGCTGTATCTGTATTGATATTTATGGAGTTTGAGGCGCATTCTAAACTAGACCAAATGTATTATTTTATTCTTTATTGAATAGTTACTGGTAATGCAAGTTGTCAGGAGAATACATTGCAAAAAAAAAAAAAACTCTCTTAATGTTAAATCAATGATTCATTTACTCTCTTCATGATTAATTGCAAAGTATTTGGAACTTTAATGACTTTTGTGGATGTGATATCATTTAATCTAAAGGAAAAAAGATCCAATCTGCATGGCGA
Organism: Tichodroma muraria; assembly: GCA_013390105.1. Classification (NCBI taxonomy): domain Eukaryota; kingdom Metazoa; phylum Chordata; class Aves; order Passeriformes; family Sittidae; genus Tichodroma; species Tichodroma muraria. The sequence continues at coordinate 141,001 of WAAG01048249.1, read as the reverse complement.
TACTGATTTTTCTCCTATGTCAGTAAAACAAGGAACTATTTACTTCCACTGCTCCAGGTGCTAGGGAAAGCTGTCAGAATCAATATGGAAGGCTGGATACCTAAAGTTCTTTTTCTTTTGGAAAGGTGGATCTGTGCCTTTGATGCTCTACAGGTTAACACATGACCGAACTGACAGCCAGTTAATGGACTGATTAACACCAGTGTGCTGGACAGAGCTGGCCTCCATCTGAAGCATTCCTCATTCAGAGGGAATCACAGATATTTAGCCAGTTAAAGACCAGACCACAATCCAGCATGTGCCCCCAATAGTTTGCAGACTGATGTTGAGTTTAGGCACCTTTTAAGCTTAGGCTTAAGCCCAAGCTACAGCTGCTATTGTCCTCCTGTGGATCCTCGCTTCCAAGGGCTGGATCAGCCCCAAGCGAAGCTCCAGCACAGCCAGATGTGAACTTCCAGTGCTGGGAGTCCTTCCAGATGCAGAGATTTCAGAAGAAAACAGCAGGCCATGCTTCAGCTATCCTCAGGAGCACACTGACCCCGGCACTGCTCAGCCGCCTCGCTCTCTGTACAGCACTGGATCGCTTTGCCGCAGCGTGTGATCCCTGTGGGGCCACCTGGGCTGCTCTCCAGGAGCCCCGCGGAGCAGCCAGCCTGGGGGACAGCAGGGCACCCCCTCCCCTGCCGAGAGCCGTACACGGGCTTGCTGAGGAGCACACCTGACTGCCACCAGGCATCGGGACGGCCACACAGGAGCGTTTCCTTCCCAGCACCCTGCTCCTGCTGAGCCGTGACAATCGCAAAGGAGAGCCAGGGCAGGGGCCGTGGCCCAGCAGGGGACAGTGCCAGTGGGGAGGGGACAGTGCCAGTGGGCAGGGGGACAGTGCCAGTGGGGAGAGGGCAGTGCCAGTGGGCAGGGGACAGTGCCAGTGGGGAGGGGGACAGTGCCAGTGGACAGTGGGACAGTGCCAGTGGGCAGGGAGCAGTGCCAGTGGGCAGGAGGGCAGTGCCAGGCCCTGGCAGCCACACGCTCTGTCTCTCCTGCTCGCCCCGAGCCTCTGGCAGGGCTGGCAGCTCCTCACAGGCAGAGCCCTGGCCGTGCTTCAAGGAGAAGAGGGGAAAGCAGGAAGTTTAAGGGATGCTTAAAGGACGTTTAAAATGGCTTTTCAAGCCAAGCCAATTTAACCCTTAACATGTAAATGAGAAGCTAATCCATTACAGAATCACCAGGTTGGAAGAGACCTTCAAGGTCATTGAGTCCACCCCAGCCCTAACACCTCAATTAGACCATGGCACCGAGTGCCACATCCAGTCCCTTTTTAAACACATCCAGGGATGGTGACTCCACCACCTCCACGGGCAGAACATTCCAGTATTTTATCACTCTTTCAGTAAAAAGATTTTTCCTAACATCCAACCTAATTTTCCCTTGGCACAGCTTGAGGCTGTGTCCTCTCGTTCTGTCAGCTGCTGCCTGGAGAAGGAGACCAACCCCCACCTGACTACAGCCAGCTTTCAGGGAGCTGTGGAGAGTGACAAGGTCACCCCTCAGTCTCCTTTCCTCCAGGCTAAACACCCCCAGCTCCCTCAGTCCTTCCTCACAGGGCTTGTGTCCCAAGCCCCTCACCAGCCCCGTTGCCTCCTCTGGACGTGCTCATTAATGTGCTCTTCTGCCCTTGTGCAGTCTGATCCCCTTCTGCAGAGGGGGTGTGCTGGCAGGGGGCTTTAGAATGCAGGGAGGGCACACACAGGAAGCACCCCTGATGTTGCTGTTGTTAACAATGGTTTTGCCTCCTGACAGATCCTCCGGTGGTCACAGCTGGTGCCCGGGGGCCAGGCCTCCCATGGTGCTCACCAGCAGTGCATGTGGTCAGCAACATTTCTGCAGGGAGTGCAGAGCTGGAGAGGTGCTTGGAGAGCAGGTTCCCAACTCTGGCAGCTGCAAAGTTTCTGCCTGTCCACCATTTATGTGGCAACACGTGTCCAAGAGGAGACCTTTGCTAATGTGACGTCACATGGAAAAAATGCTGGTAAAAAAGGTAATACAGGACAAGAAAAGCTGCTTTCAGCAGCAAGGGACTTGATTGCCTCAGTCCAGTGCCAATGAGAGTGGAGAGAGGACACAAAAACACCTGGCAAACTGCAAAGCTTGAGACTGGGACAAGAGCTCCAGCCTTGCGTAACACTCCCCTCACATTAAGTATTTGGCTTCTCCCCTTGGCTTTCTCCCTTCTGGGATTTCCCCCTGTGTTTCCAAAATGTAAAGCCCTGTTGTGGTGTTGCCCAGGGAGCCAAGCAGGGAGGAGGCAGCAGGCCCAGGGTGCAGGGGGAGCTGAAAGCTGACTGCAGAGGGGACAAGGGAGAGAGAGGCTGAGTGCTCTCAGCTGCCCGGGGTGGGTACAGCCCACACCCTTCCTCAGAACTAAAGACCAGCTAGCCCCAGGTGAGAAGCAGAGATCAGATCCATCTGTGGCACGCTGAACCATGCCTGTAGGTACTGCACACCACTTCAGGCACGGCTTGCTGGGACCTTTCACTGCCTGCCCAGCTCCAGGATGGATCCTGTCCTGGGTGCTGCAGCAAGCACCCCTCGGGGGCTGGGGAAGGCTGCCAGAGCCTCCACTGAGGTGTCAGACATTCTGCCCAGGGTACACGAGCGCAGGAGACCAGATTCCTTCTCAGCCTTGCAGCCTCCTGGAGCTCTGGGGCTCTCCGGGACACAGCTCGGAAGGGCTGCCTGCTGCGTTTAAACAGAACATTGCGGATTCACGCTTCAGAGAAGGCATGAAATGAGCAGTGCTCTGTTTATAAATAGCTGCCCCGTGTTTGCCCACTGCCAGCCCATGCTGGCAGGTGAGAGGAGCAGCGAGTGAGGACTTCATCTGCTGCTGGAGCCCTGAGCTGGGGGAGCGGAGCTTGGCACTGCACCCTCTGGCAGTGTGGTGCCACTTGCAAAAAGCGACTGAAAAAATGCCAGACATCTGTGCCCTCACTGTGTGAACTAAAATGGAAAAGAACCAAATACTTTTCTTCACACTGTGATTTCTAAAAAGCCCCTGTGTGATCTAAACTGACACACAAAATGACTGTCTCCTATTGATTATTTTTAACCTAATTTAGCTGACACTAATTGTACTGGACTTCTCTAATTGTGCACAGCACTTGGACAGAATTATCATCAGCTTCGTGGGGCTAATGTTATGCCAATATCATATTTGACCCGTGTTTCCAAGACAGACATTTACTGAGACTCAGAATATAGGCATTTGCTTTGCTTGGGAGCTTATTTTTTCCATTCCTTTCACATTCCCCTCCACTTTAGATATACCAGACACAACTAAAAGTATTGCAGGTTCTCCCTGCCCAGCTGACAGCTCTTCCCCAGAGCAGTGATCCCATCAGCTTTGGTCAGCTGCTCCATGAACTCAGGTTCTGCTCCATGCAGCCTTGACAAGCTCACCCCATCCCTTCTGTAGATGTGTAACAAGGGAAGAGAGTTTTCTTATGCCAGGAGGGTCAAAACAATGAAGTTTTGGGTTGAGAGGAGACAAAATCTCTCACTCCTTGTAGCAGATTGACCATGAAGGTCTCAGCGACTTCTGGAATGTGCCACTGAGGTCTCCTGTGCCCCAAGATGGTACCACAAGGCAGGATAGTCAAAGGTAGCCCAAGCATTTAGGGCTTAATGGAGCAGAGTTAAACTCCATCTGGCAACCAGCAGCAGGAGAGCAGAGACCAGTGAGTCCAAGTGGAAAAGCAGCACTTAATGAATGGTTGGATACACTGTGCTTTAACTGAAGGTTACAGATGGTGGTCCCAGGTTGGACTCCTCCTTAGGAGCCATGTGTTACTCTAAAAGCATCAAATGAACAGAAACAAAGCTGCCCCTCAACATTTTGGTGCATTTTTAATTAGCAAGAGATGAAAGAATTATCTAAGCTGTACCTGCTGTTTCCACAGGTATTTTAGAGCCTAACAGGTCTCTCCACTACAGTGGAATAATGAGCACCAAGTGCTTGCTCTTACCAACAGACACGTGTAACCTCCACCACCTCTCCCAGCAGATTCTCCCAGTTTACCCATCACCCCCCTCTCCAGGTCCACTTCAAAGAGAATCCATCTTCTGTGCCCCCCATCAGCCCAGAGTTTTCAATTACAGCTGTGCTCAACAAGCTGGACTGCGAGGCAGTTTAAGGCCCTTAATTTCTTAAACTGTGAAGTTAGCAAAATGGGGAGACAGTGAGGAAACAGAGGAGGGGAAAAGTGTCTATTTCAGTGATTCTTTCAACCCCGTGTGCTGGCTACTTTTCCATTGCAGTGTTCTAAATTCATCCAACTGTCTGTTGCAGTCACCTCTGAATTGCCATTTACAGGCAATGTAGTGAGGAAACCAGCGCCTGCTGCTCACAGCGAGTGTGGGAAGCTTTATTTGGGCAGTCTGACCACTTCTCAGTGCATGGCCTGCCATAGGAGAGCTCTTTTCCTTAGTATAACTGCACCACCAGCGTATTTCTCTAGGATTCTTACTACTAGGAGCAGTTATATTTTTTAGAAAAAGAAAAAAAAAGAAAAAAAAAGAAAATAAAGCTTTCTAGTTGACTCAGTCTTAAAAATATGAAGAAGTAAATCTTGTGTTGTGCCAGGAACTCGGTGTGGAGGTCTTGAGCAAGGGGTTTGCTGCCTGTGGGCATCCCCACACAAGGGAGGCCTGGCTTAGGGTCTCCAGTAGTGCTGGAATTCAAAATCAACACCAGGGCACACACCAGCAGTGACAGAATATGCAGAAGGGCCGAGCCAGGGAGAGAGAAAGATGCCCTTTTCCCCACATACTATTAACTATTTATTTTCATTAGAGGCTAGTTTTTAGGATAGTATGTTATGCTCCACAGAACACCCAAACCCCTATTTTTTAATCCAGGTCTTTGCCATCAGAGTAGGAGATTACCTTGCCAAGGGCTGCAGAGCCTGCAGGGTGAGGCCTTTGGTGAGCTGGGGAGGGGCATTCATACCGTGGGCTTCCACAAATAGCTTGCTAATGCTCGGTTAATTGCTTGCTACATTTAGGGAACCTAAGATTTTGGATTAGAGGAACAGTACTTAGGCAAAAAGTATTATTAGCCTTCAGAAATCTGAAATTAACAACACATCCATCCACATGCCCACCCATCTGACCACTTTTGGACTACCTTAGCACAGTCTAGTAGGAGTTGTGTGCCTCCTTTTCGTTGGATTATGGCCATAAAGGATCATTACAGAAAAAATATGGACCATAGCACATCACATCACAAAATGCATGTTCTCAAAAATGCTGTGTGAAAGCCTGTCAGCCCCTCTGCAGTCTTGTATCAGAGGGGAGGTAAGAAAAGCCCTAACAAGGAGAGCCTGTCCAGTTCTCTTTTCTGGAAATAAAAATTGCACTTATTTTCAAATCATATTTTCTTTTAATTTGATATTAAAGGATAGATTATGATATAATTTCCATCCTCTGCAAAGTTGTGAAGAACCATTTCACTGTCTATGGAAACCAGACTATGAATATAGAAGTATTTTATGAAAATGGGACAATCCTTTTGTAAAGACAACCTCAGCTGATGCTCTTGCATTCTGGTTGGTGGAAGCAATACTTGCATTTGACTTCAAGAGTGACAGAAAGGAATTTTAAGGAGAACAAATAAATTAAGTGATATTTATGTTAGTATTTACTTAAGTCCTGAGGATGACTTACTCAGAATGTATTCACATAAATTTTTTTAGAAGGTAGCAAAGATTAATTGAAATATTAAATCAATTTTATGACTATAGGGGAGAATGCAGTTCATCCCCATTTTTCACTATATTCAATAAAGCACTACAGCTTAAGACTTTGATTTACAAATAGTGGAGCAAAGAACCTGAACACTAGAATACTGCTGGGTGTCTCTAAATTAAAGGATCTGTGTAAAAAAAAAAAAGAAGTAATTCTTATCTACTGCTCTTAGCCTGGCACTGTATGATATATGTAGAAGATGTAAATAATAAAAAGGGCATACATAATGAGATTTTCAGGAACTTTCAGCCACGGCCTGACTCTGTTCCCATCGTACTTCCAACACAAGCAGAGCTAAGTCACGCTCACAGCATTTCTAAAACACACATTTTCTTTTCCTGCAGCTCTCATTTTTTATCCTGCTCGTCTGCTGCCCTCTGAAATAACCTGCAAGGCTGAACACTGACTGCAGGTGTGTGTCCTCCATTATGTTCAGTTCCTTCAGATCCTTTTCAGTGAGGTGAGGAGCAATCTCCAGGACATGAAGACAAGACTCACGCTGAACTCAACCTTCACACAGATGACAGAATGGTTTAAGCAATAAGCTGTGGGCACACTTGTGCTTTATCGCGCTGTGCTCTGTAACTGTTGATGGTGTCTCGTGTCTCAGGGCCATCCTACAGAGCAGTGCTGGACATTTCTGCACAAGGTTGTGTGAAACCATTTCAGAAACTTCTATTAACCTTCAGCAACTTTGGGGCTGACCTGTGGCTCCAGTTAACTTGCTCTTCCCCTGGGCCTTTCCTCATCTTTCCCCATTTTGCTAAATGTGTATTTAGCTGCTACACTTGAGCCTTGGTGCAATCCATGAGTTCTTCTGGCACATAACAAGACTGGGATTGCTATGGTCTTATCACAGAAATAACGTATCCAACACCAGTGGCAAAAGCACATAAATCGAGGTCAGAGATAAAATCTATCTGATATTACAAATAACTTCCATTCATTTGGATGCTCTTTAATAAAACACAGTTGTCCAGTGTGTCACTGACCGACCTCACATTCAGTAGAACTGTTTAAAATACACTGAACATACTGAAACACAGTCAGAGAAAACAGGGATGAAATTTGTACAGGGATAAAACAATAAAATTTCCCGAGACTGACACAGCACAAATGCCTTGGCAGAGAACATTGAGCTTGAATCTGGGTATTTTCCAGGTTTTCAGACAGAATAGAAACACCCTGACACAGAAATTGATCTTACTTATCAAACACTTATTTCTCTGCTCTTGCCACATTTTCCTAATAAATGTTTCTAATTCTGGCCCTGGTGGGTAATGTTTCTTTTGAAGGATTAGGCAGAGGAATGGATGCAGTTTTTCAAATGTCTCTGCTTAGTTGAAAGCACCTTGGCTTACCCTGAGCCTTGCACCAGTGGGGCAGTCTGCAGCTGGAGTGGATCCCTACAGCTCCATGGATTCCAGACAGAGCCACACAACTTTGTCACAGGAATGGACCCGGTCCTTGATTATATCCATGATCTAAGCTGTAAGTGCCTGAGTGAACTTTCCTGACAGCACTGAGAAAGTCAGGGGAGAAGTCTTTGATGACAGAAGATTGCTTAGCATCAGTGAAAATCACTCGACCTAGAAATGCAGTTGAAAGAAATAATTCCTGTCTTTGTATTTTGTCTCCCATGTCATGGTGTTATCTAATGCAGGTATGAATTAAGCTGGTCGAGCTGTGTGCTCTCAGAAGATGCTGCCATTAGAGACTGAGCAACTTCTGTGACAGTGGGCTCAGATCTTAAACTGGTATCTGTTAGCCAGGCTCTGCAGGCAAGTATTATAGATCAGAAACCCTCTGCAGTGTCAGGAGCTACCCAGATGGCCACACTCCAGTGATTTTTGCTGAAATGTGGGTTAGAGGGAGGTCTGCCCACATGAGCAGGCATCATGTGGTTTGTGCTTTCTTGGCAAACCAGAAATAGAAGCTTTGGCCATGCTGGTGACCAGCTCAAGCCCCTGTCACAAAGGACAGGTTTCCAAGGTTCTTAGTTGGTGATTTCAACACCTGGATGTTGAAGAGCTGATAATATAGGAGAGTATATTTATTTTAGGCATCCTGCAAGAAACATCTCTCCTGCAGTCATACACAGATCAGCTTTGAATGGGCAGCAGGCTGACAGCAGGCTGACAATTCCATGCATTTGGAAAAGACTCCCATTTAATTTCTAATAACCTGACTGCAAAGGGCCTCTGACTGTCATTATTTTGCCATCAGAACTTAATGAGCAAACAGGTTTTTAGTGAGCTGTTTTCTTATATCCCAGTATAGGAGTAGCTTGTGAAGAGAGAACAGAGAGGTCCTAGCACTTGTTTCTGTCTTAGCTGGATAAACAGGTCCTTAGAATCCTGTTTCTACCTGAATATGCAGAACTGCAACATTTCATAGTCGATATTCTTCAGCAGACCCCAAGGACACCCTTTGAGTGACTACAAATTTTATATAAAAATGGTGTAAACAAAACTATTGTAAAGTCTTGCCTATTTATACAGCTCATCTGCAATATATTAATGGTGATCATGCAGCTGTAACATGCACATTACTTTCATAAGCTGTTTTACAAACAAAAGGCAATATGCTTCAATTTCGGAATGAGCTTTTTGTACATGTCACTGCCTTAAGTCCTTATCACTACTCATGGTTAATACTTATTTCAATATGTTTGTCTCTTGCATGAACTGCTAATTACGTGGTAGTGAATTACTTTTTGCTCAAGCAAGTGTTGTTGAATTACCTTGAAGCTCTCAGGGAAAGACAGTAGCTTTTATTGCAGGGGATTATTCTGAAAATCTGAACTCATCTATGGGCCTGGTGTTGAAAGCTTGAAGCCTTGATATATCTGAATGATTAACTCGTGGGATAGAAGTATTTTCTAGGGTTTTTTATGAAGAAGGAAAGAAAAAAGAAGTTGATTAGGGTGAGAGGGCTCAGGAGACCCTAAAACTCCCCTGACTGCATTTAGGAACAGAACCCCAATAGTTATTGTTTTATGGAAATCTCTCTGGCTGAGATGGAAGCCAGTTTTCCCTCCTCTGTCCCAGATGCACCCCTTACACATCGGAGTGCACAAGGAGGAGCCACCCCACTGTCAGCAGGTTAGGGGCAACAGCCACAGCAGGAACAGGCAGTTCTCTGAGACATTCAGCTCATCCACAGGAGGAAAAAGACAACCTCAAATCTCTTCAGTAAATACAGGCAGCTGGCACTCTTCCTGCTGGTGCTCTGTGAGGAAGCTCCAGGTCTCACTTGGGGGAGGGCCAGAGCACCACGACCTTGGTGTGCCCAGAGCCCCCCGGACACAAACCCAGCGAGAGGGCTGAGCTGCCTAAAGCACCCCAGAACAGCCCCCCAGCATCCCCAGAACAGCCCCCCAACAGCACCAGAACAGCCCCAAAGCACCCCAGGACAGCACCCCCAAAACAGCCCACAGAACCCCAGAACAGCCTCAAAGCACCCCCAGAACAGCACCCCCAAAACAGCCCACAGAACCCCAGAACAGCCCCCCAGCATCCCCAGAACAGCACCCCCAAAACAGCCCACAGAACTCCAAACAGAACTCCAACAGCACCAGAACAGCCCCAAAGCACCCCAGAACAGCACCCCTAGAACAGCCCCAAAGCACCCCCAGACCCCCAGGACCCCCAGCACAGCCCCAGCCCAGCTGCCAGAGGTGTGTCAGCAGGTGCCAGCAGCTGTCACGGCTCTGCAGTGCCAGGCAGCCACGTGGGGTGGGCAAGGGAAAGGAGAGGCCCTCGGGAGTTGGGCAGCTCAGGGACTTTTCAGGGACTTCTCTGGGCAGCAATGCTGATGCTTTGTATTAGAGAAATCCTGCTTTAATTCTCTTCTTTGCTCCCTTTCCCTGGATTGGGTGTATTAAATCCCTGTGAGGATCTACTCTAGATCCAAGCTACCTTATATCCTTGCTGATTATTCTCCCTTGAGGTGAAGCAAGGTTGAAGTAGGCTTGAAAGTGACCATGCATCCTCAGGTTTTGGTACCAGCCCAGCAATAATGCCACTGTGGTGTTCCTGCAAGGCACATGAATTCCTATTCATGCCAGCTGAGAATCGAGATCAGGACAGCAGAAATGTGTATGACACTAACAGAACCCTGTGGGGACACAACCCACATGTAAACATACAGAAGTTTTTTGGTTTTCATGTGTCTTCTGGAAGCACTATTCTATGTTAACAATATTTCAACTGAAAATGGAGGAGAAATTTTCGTGGAGCGGGTCCAGCCGAGTTAGAAAGAAAAATGAAAATCTCTGCACTGTCTTCAGCTTAAAGCAGCTCCAACTACATTTTATAATGATAGCTTGAGATGTAATGCATGGGGAATATGAGAAATGCTCCACAGTGAGGTGATCTATCAGAGGGAAACCTTGAATGAAAAGGAGGGAAAACAATAAATCCCCAGAATAAATATTGAAAGGGGAGAAAGAAGGAAAGAGATTTCATTTTATTACATCATTTGATGTCATGAACATGAACTGGGGAAAAGATTTATTTATTTATGTTTCCCTGAGGGTCTGGTTCTGTAAACAGATGGAAGAAGGGCTGGAAAATCCAAATTCCAAACAGAAAAGGTCAAGACACAACGGAGCTGTATTTTCACACACAGTGATATAGTGGCCATAGCTGACACTGGGCTCGATTCCTTATTAGACTTGCAGTGGTTTATGGATGGGTTATGCAAATTCCCAATCTACTGGCAATATGCATGCAAAGTCTCAGGTTTGCTGCAAAGTGCTCCCCTGGCACAGTGGCACAGCTGCAGTTACACTGCAGATCTGGCACCTGCGTTTGAAAACCCCACGTTCAGTCACCTACAGGTCTCTCAAGAGAGCAGCTCCCCTTGCTTGCTCTCAAACCAGAATCTGGACTTTTAGATTTAAAGAAAATTTCATCTGCTGATCTGTTATATAATATTATACAGGTGTTTTCAAAATTGGCATGCAGAATGGATCTATCCACATTCTTTTAACTGTCCTATATCAGCTTTTCAATTCAGGAGTCCACTTCAGCAAAATGTGAATTTGAAATTCAGACTTAGGTTTCCCTGGGTAGCCCCCCAGAAAAGATGTGCCCGAGGTCTGTTCAGTTGAAACACCAGGCTCCTGCTCAGGGCATGGAGCTTTTACAGCCTCTGTACTTCTTGCAGCAGCACCTGGAGATGCAATCACCACACACCCTGGGGCAGTGGAATTGCCTCTTCAGCACAAGTGACACAGAGACTGCTTTCCCATTCTCCCAGCTTTGCTTTGTTTTTTCCTGCTTTTAGGCCTGGTTAGCTGTATCTCCTCTATTTAAATGCTCAATTCCTTTCAGGAATCTCCCAGCTGAGTAAAATGCTAAGCACAGCAGCACCATGGTCTCAGCCAGCATTAGCCATGATCCTAAGTGGTAAAGAGCAAGCATTCACAATGCTGCTCTATCACTGCTGGGTTAATCCATGGACACTGAAACATCCCACCAGTTTCAAGGATGTTGCATGATCAGAACATAAGTACAAGAGTCCATTAATTCACTCTGTTCTGCTGTGGGTATATCTTAAGTTTCACAATCCAACTCAAAGAGAACCAAACCATACTATAAATGTTTATTAGCAGCTGTTTTCTGTGTTCCTCTGTAACGCTATTGCAAAATGCTTCTATGAATATATTAATAAAATAGATAATAAAGAACATATTGTATAAGCATATATAATGCCAGCATATAACACTTCCATCAGTATTTTGTTAGATTTTTTAGTCATCGTGGTGTCTCGTACCAAAAGATATATTTGGTCTCTTGGTGAGTTATTACTGAAGCTCATCTTGCAGAATATGCTGGAGTTTAAACAACCTCTGCTCTCAGAGCTGCCTGTTGAATTTCTGTTATTGTTTTTGTACAGAATGCTATGATAGTGTCCCTCATTTTAATCACACAGCTAATAAAACAAGCAGCTTGCCTTGGGTTAGCCCACTGGCAAACCAACACTCTGGAAAAGACTCCAAGGCAATCCATCACCTTCTGCTGTGCTGCCCAGAAAGGAGCTAAATGGGCTCTGAAGGACCTGGGGAGAACAGCAGGACGGGGCAGCTGCTCCTCTGTGCAGAGGGGAGAGCAGAGCACTTGGCAGATCCTACGCAGCTCCCAGCCCCAGCTCCCTGCCTGCTCTCACATTTTCAGGGGCTTTTTCAGTCCAAGGCTTAACTGCTGGGGCTTCAGGAGTTTCAAAGACCTTCAGACTTGGAGAGCTGTTGCCAGCCTCGTCAGGCCTAATTTATTAGTAGGGAAGTGTCCCAGGGCTTGATTCAAAGCTTTCTATGTTCAATGGAAGGCTCTCAATGTGGCTTTCTGCAACTGTGGGCTCGCTATACTAAAAATTGAATAGTAATAAAAGGAGGAAATGGCTTTTGCTATTACTACACCAGTCACATAGATGCAGATCATCTTTCACAGTGCTGTCAGGTAAAGTCAAACTACTTCTCTGGGAGATTAGGGATTGATTAAAGTCCTTGCACTCAGGGATATGTATCTGTATTAATCTTGGAATTATTTGCCAAACACCCAAGATCGCTGCTCTGATTTGTGGAATATATTCTGAAAGTCAACACTTCAAATGAGTCAAGATCTTTAAAATTGTTTTTAAAGCAAATGCAGGAGCTGCTTCCTTGCCCCGAAAGCAAGCAGTGCTGTTTTGAACATGGTGCTCTCTTTGCTTTGAAATGTGTTGCTGACAGTAGAGAATGCAGCTGGGAAACTGGAAAGTAGGAGCTAATACACTCTCAGACAGGTCCATAAAGCACAAGGCACTGCCTCAAACCACGAGGTTTGAGGATTGCCAGGTTAGCACTGACAGTTTCTGCTGTCCAGTCAAGAAGGCCAGGGTTTGATGGTGAAGCCAGCATTAAACCCACTTCTCCAGCTTCTCCTACTGCAGTGAAACAGTTCATCCTGTTTGGAGAGGCTTTTAAAATGCAACTTTGGGTGGCATCAGAAGCACCAAAATTGGACTTGCTATTCCTGGAGTCTGGTATTTAGAAGGTGCTCCACACACCATTCCCCAGACACCCTCGGGATCCCGCACGTGGAGCAAGGACTGTTTGTGCCTTTTGCACTGCACAAGGCACTGAGGGAGACAGGGGGGATACAGCTGGGCATCCCTGTGCCAATGGCACCACCAGTCAGTGTCACAGCCCCCCAGCAGGAAGAAGAACTGGAAAGGTGTGGAATCACAGTGTGCAGTACAGTGCAGAGCGCTCCAAGCCCTCCCTAATAACAGAGGTCAGATTCAATTTGGCCTCGGCCTCTGTCTGAGATGAGATAAAGAAACACACTACGACTATTTTTCCCAACTTGCCAGGCCTGAAGGCAGTCATTCTCTCTCACATATAACAGAAAAATGTTCTGGGTAAACTGGCTGCAGTTCAGTGAATGAGTCGTGATGCACGCTTTCATTTGAGAGATCAAAATTTTCTAGTTTAGCAACCCCTGGCAGAATAATCAATAACTTACACTCTGAGAGTGATGGGAAGAGGGAAACAATGAAGATAACGGACTATAGCAGTGCATCAGGACCTGCAGGGGGTCTGCTAACTTGCTGGGATAAGGATGTTCTGGCCTTTTGCCATTGGAAAATTAGGGCTCATTGGCAAGGCAGGAAACATTTGGGGGGAGTTTGCTGAGATGGAGAAAATCACCAGCGCACAGCTCAGCACGGCTTTCAGTCTGGTCAGAAAAAACCTCAGATCTGGAGCACCAAGTAGCGATTAGGGTTCAGCCTGACTCCAATCCAATCCTGTGCAGGAGTGAAGACAGTGTGAGCCCCTCATAAATGATAAATTACATCTCAGATGAGAACCACAGACTGGAAAGCCCCAGCACAGGGGGAGCTGGTGGGGGAAAAAAAAAAAAAAAAAAAAAAAAAATTAGAAAAAAAAAAAATTCACACAGCCTTGTCATCAGCCACAACTGCCCAATTCGCCCCAATTCCCCCCAAGAGTTTCCACCTTGCTGGATGAATTAGTACAGCTGTGTTTAATCAGCAGGGGAAGAAGGGTGCCCTAACACCATCTCCAGCTCCTGCCTGTTAGATGTTCACAAGTCTGTGGGAATGAGGATTCAGGCCCTGCTTGGGGTTGGGGTAATACTGAAGAGAATGCCAGTGAAGAAACCAGGGGGAAGTCAGGGTGCTTCGTTTTCCATTCTGTCTCCTAAACCATAATTCAGAGTAAGTCTGAAAGCAATTCCTTTTAGTATCTTGTCTACAATTCCACAATGACTAATAGCCCATGTAACCTCCCAGCCAAATTCTGTGAGCTGCTGAGAACCTACAACTCAAGCAGAAGTGATTTGGGGGCACAGACACAGAAGAATTGGTATTTATGATCTTGCCTTAAGGTTCACAGCAGGGCTGAATCTGGCCTACTGACTTGGACTGTCCAACTGTAAACTAAATGAGAGCTTGAGGAACAATAATGAAAAAGCCAATTAGTTGATACACTAGGTAATGGATTCCCCAGAAATAACTGTTGGAATCAACTTTCTTTAAAAGAAAAAAAAAACAAAACAACAAATACATTTGGGGCAAACCAGAAAGGAAAACACCCCTAATTTCACCAGTTACTAAGTTAAAATAATATATATGCAGAGTCTGCCCTGTAAGGCTGTGATCAGCAGCCCTGATGTGAACAGGGCAGGGTGAAGATGAGCAGTGAGCAGCCGTGAGCCCGGCTGGAGTTTGGGAGAAGCCAGTGGAGCCCCAGCCTTCCCCTGCCCCTGGCCCATCTGTGCCTGCCCCCAGGAGCTCTGAGCCTGAAGACATTTCTGTCTTGCTGAAACAGATGAAGTCATCAGGGCTCTTGGCTCTTGTGCATGAGCCACATTTAACCAGGCTGATTTCCCTGAAGTCACAGAATCCTGCCAGAATACAGGGTTTTAAATTACTGAATTCTCATTGTTTACTCAAATTAGCTACGTGGTTGGGTTGTGCTCTTGTTCTTTCTAGAAGGGCTGATGGCTGCTACAGAAAACAAAGAATTTTCACAAGATGCTGATAAATTAATAAAACACCAGCAACTCCACTCGCTCTCAGGTTTAGAAGGTTTGAAAAATGTTCCCTTCTCGATCAGTTTAAACTGCAGGAATTGTTTTTAATGAAGTGATACAACCAGAGGGCCAGAGTTTTACTGAGCAGAAGGGGAATCATTCCAGCCCCTCCACACCAGGTGAAAAGCTGCTCTGTCAAGACTAAGGCTCCTTCTCAGACAAACTCAGTGCCACCAAAAACCAGCAGTGTCTTGAAACGGGGCTGGATTCCTCTGGCCAGCAGAAGGCATCCAAGACAAGCTGGACTGCAGGGGAGCTTTCTGCAGCACAGAAAGGCAAGACAAAGTCTTGTCAAAGAAAGGAAAGACAAGAGTCTGCCTTCAGTCACTTAGGCTAATGAGCTTAACTAATGATGCAGTAACTAGATTGCTGGCAAAAACATAAATAGTCTTATAACACAATAATACCTAGTAAAAATAATGTCCAAAAGCATTCTGAAAAAATTATACTCCTTAACAATATCTATGAATTTTTATGAGCAATTCAAGAAAAATTATTGTAATTTTTTAATCATAAATCTTTACAATTAAGGAATCATCCATAATTTGTAGCTTGAATTCCACCAGAACAAATAGGCACTAAAGCAAGTCTGTAAGATTCTTACTATCTATTGGTGATAAATAACTTGTTCTGTTTTCTACTAAAATGACTTTGATTTTGGGTACTTCCTTGGCTTTAATGTCTGCTCTGTGGCAGCAGCATCAAGTCAGAGATGGTGCTGTGGAATTACACTGGGTTTCCATCACCCACAGCTGGAGAGAGCAGCAGACAAAGCTCCACCATCCATGTTCTCTTATCCAGCATGTTTACGTACACACATCTTATTTTTTACAAATTAAAAGAGTTGCAGGGAGTTTACAACAGCTTTAACATGCAATGGCAACACCTTGGATAAACATGAGAAGCCTTTGCTAAAAAAAAGTCACAAACTATCCTGGCTGAATTTATACTCTCACATGGATAGTGCAGTTGAGATTTAAGAAGTGAGAGTTTACTGTGCTGGGTGCTGTACAGGTATATGGACATGTGGAATTTGAAGGCATTACGCTGTGATTTGGTCACATGAAAGGTTGAAGGAAAGGATCTCAGTGTGTGCCCCACCAACAACTGGATGGTAAAATACATTGAATCCTAAGTTCTATTATTTCTTCCCTAGCTATAAAATTAATGGTACCTTTAACTCCACGCTGTATATATCTACTAGTAGTCTCTTTTTGTCTTTATTCTTGTGTAGTATTCGTTTAAGTCTTATGTCTGTTAGTTTTCTGTCTATTAAATAAATAATTCATCCTATAATGGACCAAATCAGCCATTGTTAAAGAACTTGTGAATGAGAGTGGGTTTTGGGGTGCTGGCCACCTCAGTAAAGCTCCTGCCTGCTGCCAGAGGCCTGGAATGGACCTAAGCCCCCACGTCCAGCCCAGCTGGACCAGCGAGTCCCAGCCCAGCACACAGCTGGTACCGTTCTGCCCCTGCTGGCACCTGCAAGGGCAGCAAACCCACACCCAGCACGGCCTTGCCCACCTGGCCAGAAGGTACCTCTCTTACCAGGGGCTTTATTTGGGGGTGGCATTTTGAATCAGTTTCATTATCATTCCCTGCCTGCGAAAAGGTTGGATTCAAAAGAGAGATCCCTCTACAGTGGGAAGTGACTCCAGGTGTTAATGCTGGCCCTGGCTGTGCTGCCAGAGTGTGGCAAGGCCAGCAGGGCAGGGACCGTGGAAAGGCCAGCAGGACAGGGACCATGGAAAGGCCAGCAGGACTAGGACCACAGCAAGGCCAGCAGGGCTGGGACCACAGCAAGGACAGCAGGACAGGGACCATGGAAAGGCCAGCAGGACTAGGACCACAGCAAGGACAGCAGGGGCAGGGACCACGGTAAGGACAGAGGACAGAGACCACAGCAAGGACAACAGGACAGGGACCATGGAAAGGCCAGCAGGACTGGGACCATGGAAAGGCCAGCAGGACTGGTTCCTCCCTCCAGCCTTGCTCACTCCCTGCCCACCTGCTACTGATAAGAAAGTGGGTGAGAAGTCTGGGTCACCTGTTTTCAGCTGCAAGAACTGCTCCAAATGTGCAGGAATCAGTGTCACCAGTGAGGAAGAAGACACTATCTAGACAGCTCTGCAAGGCACAGGAAACCTAATTCTATGCAGCCTCCTTGCAAGTGTCTTACTTATAATTGATATTTTATTGTTTACTTTGCAGGCTTGCGTTTATCAATGACACTTTGCTGCATGAAACAGCTGGAAGGATTCTACCTCCTTTTCCAAATCCTGGGGCAAACTGTGGTGATAAATGAGCCCTGAAACAGCATGATTTATAGCTCTGTTGCCTCAAGGTGCACTGCAGATCCTTTTGTACAAATTAAATCCTGCTTAAGACTCCTTAAATTTTTCAGGGTGACCTCTCTTCTTCCCTGCCACAATTCTTGTTATGAATCACTGAAACTCTTTTCAAAATGTGATTTTAACTAAGGGTCGCGTATTTCCATTTATTTTGCCTTCGAGTTGCATTGGGTCTCAACCACTGTCAGCTCAAAGTGGACAGTCAATATCTGGTCAAGGAAAACTCTGCTTGTAAAGAGGATGAGGCTGGTGCCCTCGTGGCAAGTGCACCCCCAGAGACACTGATCTGTGTGGTGATGGGTTGCTCTCACTGTTCTCTTGTTTGCAGAAGCTGCCAGTTAAAATCACAGCTGGACTCATATTAAATCTGACTTTCTGGCTTGCCAGAATGCAGTGTCTTTGGTACCTCTGATGCCTTTTTGGGCTACCTAAAAACAGAGGCCGGGCAAAACCAAGGGAACAAAAAGCAGTTCTATTTATTGAAGGGCCTTCAGGTACATTTAGGGCAGACAAAGCCCCCCAGGGGCTACACCCAAAATGGACCACGGGTCACAGGTTTTCACACTTTTATAAGTGTGGTCCATTTGCATATTGGGGTTAATCTTCCAATTACAGCTGCAGGTAATGAAGTCATTTACCCCCAGTGTGCTCCCCCCAACTCACTTTTGTTTCCATCTCTCGGGGCCTGGGGCAGTGAGGGGTCCTTGATTCCCAGGCCTGGAGAGGAATTGCTGTGTCTGACCAGAATGGGAGAACAGCAGCTCACACTGTATGTGGAGTTTGGAGTTAGACACTATAGGATTGCAGGGTTACAAATAGATGAAAAATATAAAAGCTGAAATCTTAAAGCATCACCTCTGGTGAAGGGAAGGCAGCAATCATGCTGCAGAGAGCACCTGCCCAGCTGGTGCTTTAACTGCTGTTAGCAGGCAGTTCACAGCTGGAGCCCTAAATCTGCTCTAAGGCTGCTTTAATGCTGCCATTCATTTCCCAGGCACTTTGGAAAGTCGACTGAGTGATAAAAGCCTCAGGTTTCCCATTTGAGTGGTGACCCTCTTGTCTGGTTTAACCAATATTTCTAAGTTGCCTTAGAATTTCCATGTGGGAGGTGCCACATAGTGCAAAGTATTTATATTGGTGGAGTAAAGATTTATTAGCAAAAGCCAAGAGATCTCTGCAGCAGGACAAAGCTTCTCAAGTAGCACCACACTGGGCCTGAGAAGTCTTTCAGACTGTCCCAAGTGGGAGTTTTCCTGGTGATGGGAGCAGCAGTGTTCAGTGAGAGGAACCGAGTCTGTTCTGCTCTCAGGGACTCTTCACTAACCCTAGCCCTAGCACAGATGTCCATGAAGCCAATGAGTGCCCCGACTTATGTTAATTTTTAGGAAGATTCATTGCAAAAAGACATTGTGGACAATCCCAGCATAGTAATTCTTCTCTCATAAACAACAGTTCCAAAGACTCTCCCACACCCTGAGTGGTACTTTGTGCAGGTGGTATCAAGTTTGTCACAACATGTCCTGATAGCCTACTCTACTCCCCTGGACCAAAACGTGCACTCTGCCCACATCCAGCTCTTTCTGTTGCCACTCTTCTTAGGGGGTCTCTTCCCCAGGCTGATCTGAGCAGCTTCAGTCTAAATGGGTTTCTGCTCTGGGACTGCCCAGCATGAGTGTGCAGAAACCTTCTGACTGTCAGGAAGTGTTAAATCTCCCAGAAGTGGGAAATGTGGGGCTACACAACAGAGACCCGCTGAATCCCTGTAGGATGTTTCAGAACAAAGGGTGGAGAGAGAGATGAAAGAGAAACAAGGTTTTTGAGGCTGCCAGTTCCCCAGTTTCTGTGTGAGGCTGAAGATGACAAATAGAAGTTTGGCTGATACCATTTGTACAAGTTCTGTGCATTTAATGCAAAGCTGGCAGCAGCTGGCTCTTTAACTCAGGACCTCTCCATGGCATGTGGGAAAAAGGCTATGAGTGAAAGAGCACAGTGAAATCAGGAGCCACCTTGTCAGCAGGACTTGGGCATACAGCAAGCATGAAGCTGAAGGATGCTGTAATGTTTGTTTTAAAGGAAGATCCCTAAGACTTGTCTGTTGTAAACCTAAAGGATGCTCAGTAATGTCAGGATTTGGCCCATGGGAAAAAAGTGATGCTTTTAGATTGACCAAAATGCAGAGAATCTCAGTTAATAAGAACTAGACATTCCATAGTGAGATACAAAACTGGGAGACTCCTAACTAGAACAGGCACAGATGGCACACATGATGGGTACCACAGACTTTAGGAGGAACTCACCAGAGCTCTCATACATTTGAGGTACACATGTAATACTCTGAAAACAGATTTTGAGGTAGAGGAAAAAATGGATGAAGAGTCATTGAGCTTGATGTCCTTATAAAATTGTCCTAGCACTGTATGCTTTGTTTTTCTCACATAAGAAGTATTTGTTTCTTTCCCATAAGCATAGGTTATTACTGATGAGTAGCAGAAGTAAAGGGCCTGTTCCAAATTTCAATCAAAGCAATCCCATTAGCAGGTGTTTAGCAGGACACTGGTGAATTATGGGCAGCAGTAGTGCATAACTGTTCTCTGAAGCGTTGTGGCACTCCTGAAGATAAGGTGTTGAACTGCAATATTCCACTGGTATTAGAATAATAACGTTATCAGGAAAGATAGATGGGAGGCACTCGGATGCAGTGGCCAAATTCTCATCTAATTTCCACTGGGTACCCATGATGCAAGTCATGATAAATGCTGCAGGCCTACATTTCCCAAGGGAAGATTCTGGCCCAGCTCTGCAGACAGCTCAGAAGAGTGAATCCTCTAAGAGGAGGAAAGGGCATCCTTCTTTACCTGGTGCTGTTCCTATGTCCTTCTCAGACTAGAAAGTAAAGAGACAAATAAATGATGAACCCTTTCAGTGGATAATAGGTGAAATAAATCATACAGTGTTCTAGGCCATAAATATACAATCAGGGAATTTTGAATATTTAGCATTTTTGCCAGCAGGCCACGAGGCATTCTTATAACAGCATAAAATCTTCAACAGAAAGAGAGGAATGGTGTATTTATATAAGGATGAGAACAACATCCAACTGAATTTACTTATTTGGTGGGCTAGTTACCTAATTATTTGTTTTAGAAATAATACCATTTTGATGATCTGGATGACTTGGAATCTTTGATGACTTGGAATTAAGGGTGGCTTTCCTTCTGGCACACTGCCACCAGTGCCAGGGTTGCTGGGTATACAATGACATGCAGCTTTAGCCACTTCAGGAGCTTGGGAGGATGAGCCACGTCGAAGGAGGTCCTGTTCTTCGGAAGAGGCTGAACTCCAGTGTGATCTTGACATTTCCCATTACTGTTTTTTATTTTATGCTTTGTGTTCAAGTCCAAGCCAGCTTCCATCCTGATACAAATTCCCAAGACTCCAGAGGATGTTCACAGTCCTTGTTGCATTTAATTCTGCTGTTAAGGGAACACAGCGTGCGTGTGCCAAGCGCAGAGCTGCTCTCCAAAGCCAGCCCTTCCAACACTGGACTTCTGTCCTCTGTCTCCCTCCACCTGTCACAGAAACTTGTGCCATTGCCTGCAGCCTCACAGTGCCAGCAGGGTTAAAATCTGGTGCAGTGTGGCAAACATCTGGCAACCAACAGTGACTGCAGGGCAGGTTCTGCCTGCCTTGCTCACAGCTTAGCTCTGCCCTCCTGGAATAAGGCACTGACATGAAACCTTTCCTGAGATTAATGCCTGAACACACACCTTGGGAAAGCAAGATCCAGAATACAAAGCAGGGAGAGCTCCAAGGTCTCCTTTTGTCTTGGGGTATTTTTGCAAAAAGCAAAAAAAGAAAAAGAACCATCAGAATGAATTTCTTGGGTAGTTACATGCACATCACGCGGACATTCGCTCAAGCCCAGTGCAATTTGGCATTAGTTAAATGTACCATTAAAGTAAAGCCTCAGCTAAAAAGCTCCTCAGTAACTCTCCACCCTTGAAAAGCATTTACCAAACCCATGTTATGTTCTTGATTGCCTTCACTGTATCTTCTGTGGTGTTTTTTTCTTTCAGCTGATTGGAATTCTGAGATATAACAAAACCTTCTTTGGAGTGTGACCTTGAGAGTCGAGCTGTTGTATGCTATAAATAATGGAAAATTAGCTATATAGGCTAAAACAGTGAGGGAAGTATTTTATGGTTTTCAAGGGCTGTAAGCCCAAGAAGAGCTGATGTCTATCAGAGTGTTATATAAATAGTCTTGTAATGAGGAAGAGCATATAAGATCCAAGATAGATTTCTGCTTTTTAATGAGATGGGAGAATATATTACTTTAAAATTTAAAGGCTATTTTTCTTTTTGAAATTCAGATCTGGCTTTATGAATATTTTATTTTAAAAATCCAGATGATGGTAATAAGTTTCCTAATGCTAAGACATTTCTCTTTAACATGTAAGTATATTGTTGACAAGCCTAATTTTTCCAGAAAAATCACTTTAAAGTTACTAATATACACTTTAAAACTAAATTCAATCTCAGCCCATCCACAAGTTTTTCCAATACTGAAGCCTTCTGCCACTGTGATGAGTTACAGTAGAAATTACTAACAGCTCTAAAAGAATAATTGCTCCTAGAGTCCCTGCTGGAAACTTGTCACAAGGATAACCTTGCACCAGACCTGTATTTTTGGAATAAGCTTGCATCTGACTTGGCAAAGGAGTTTCTGCAGAGAGGAAACACTAGCTCATTTAAAAGGTACCCTCAAATCTGTTCCATGATTGTGATAACATTTTATTGCATTATCAAGTAAGTTTTGCACTGTAAACCTATTAAAGCAGTAAGTTTTACTGCTTTATTGGAAATTCATTTCAAAAGGATTTCTCTGGTTAGAGCCAGATCAATAGCTGCATTTTGCAGAATGTGAAGATTTTCTTTTCATTTGGAAATAGGAGAGATTGCCTTAAGATTAATTTCAGCTGCAGTGGGAGCAGGATGTTGGCACATACAGGCACAGGATCAGCACCAGCCACTGTTTTGCCAAATGTAAGAAGAAGGAACATATTTCCCCACTCCAGTGACACATTGTGGGTAGATCAGTAAAAATTTTCTGCACAGTTCAAAAATGATTGAGGACAGACTCATGTACAGTGACACACACATAATCAGCCATTTTTCAGGATGTTCTTCCCCAGGAAGCCAGACTCTAAATCCTGTGATTTTTCTAAAAGCTGGAACAGCTTTTGAAAGCAAGTTAGAAGTTCCAGTTTTCATTTCAATATGCTGTCTCACCAAGTACCCACACAAAGTAAACGTGATGTTTTGTTTCAGGTCAGATATTTCATAATGGATAATTTGCTTGGTTCCCTTTAGAAATGTCGATGTCATAATGAAAAAAGAATAATGAAGATTTATCTGAAAATAATTATCCCTTTCCCTAAACAAATAAGAAAAAAAGCCAGGTGTTCTAATTGCAAAGATGCTATTTTCCAGCTCTGGTTCTGGCCAGAGGCATCCCGGAATTAAAACTCACACTCTATCCCCCATTCATCCACCGGTTCATTATTTGCACTTGGAGAATTGCTTTTCTGTAAGCCTCTCTTTTCTTTCCTCATCTAAGAAAGATAGATGATGTGATAAATCCTTGTGCAAAGCCTCATAAGTGATGTTGATGAGTTTTACTATATGACAAGAATTATTATTATTATTATTATTATTACTACTACTACTACTACTACTACTACTACTACTATCTTATAGTATTTTCTGCTTTTTCAGCCAGTCACTAAAGCACATCCCATTTTAGGCCATTTACCCACATCCTGGAGAAGCTGTAGAGGTCCTCTCTCCAAAACCACAGAGATTAAAACCTCCTTCAGAAATCTTGGATTTAGATGATACACCAACACTGCTGCATTACACGTGAGCACCATCAACAATGAGGAAGGGAAGATGAAAAGAACCTATATTTTTAGGCTTTCAGTGTTGCTAACTAGACAAATTTAAGGTATAAGTTCCATTCTGTATCCCTGAAAATCTTCCCAGAGGAAAATCACAGATATGCCTGTTCCCCATGGGACAGGGCACGCTCCTCCCTGCAGATGTGATGCAGGGACTGTGCTCTCCTTCTCAGGGGGTGTTTCACTGCCCCTCAGGGAAAGCAGCTTTGTTCCCCATCCCTGCAGGGCTGACCTTGCTGCACAAGGCAGCTCCAAAGCCTTTCTGTCTGGCCTCTCTTGCCATGACAGCCTTGCCTTAAGTCAACTCGTTAATGTTTCTCATAGTGAAAAAGTGCTTAATAACCTCTGTTCCAAGTCTGCTGTTCTTTAATTTCCACTTGTGCTCCTGGTACTATCATCTGGTAGACATTATCTACAACAAATTAAGAATTTATATACTTCAGGAAAACGTTGACTGGAAGCTCATTGGGGTAGGCTGAATGGGGGCTTTTTCATTAAACTTTTTCATTTCACCTGAAGATTGAAAAACGTATGAAAAAGCTCCTCTGGGGAAGGAGAAATTTCTAACTCTTTAATAAGCTCTATTTATCAAAGACACACAATGTGAACTGCCTGCCAGATGTAGAGTGCATGGTCTGGGAATTCTTGTGTATGAGCTGCCTCAAGGCTTCAATCCTCATTTCTCTGCGTGGTCTGTCTGCCACACTCCCTTCTCACTGACACCCCCTGGCTCCTGGGGAAGCTGCTCACACACACAAACACTGCCAAGGCCACCTTCTTCCCATGGCAGCTTTCCTGCCCTCCCCAAGGCAGCCACAGTGTCCCCATTCCATGAGACACAGCCCATGGCTCCTGGTGGCCAGGCCAGCCCAGGCTCAGCCCAGCAGCCTCACGGCAAAGGGGAAACCAGTGGCACTCAGTGGGAAGACACCACGTGGGAGGTGACCACTGACGCCTTAGGATTTTAGCTTTTATGTTTTTCATATCATTGTAATCCTGCAGTTCTTCAGTGTATCCAAACTCCACATACAGTGTGAGCTGCTGCTTTCCCATTCTGGTCAGACACAGCAATTCCTCTCCAGGCCTGGGAATCAAGGACCCCTCACTGCCCCAGGCCCCGAGAGATGGAAACAAAAGTGAGTTGGGGGGAGCAAACTTGGGGTAAATGACTTCATTACCTGAAGCTGTAATTGGAAGATTAACCCCAATATGCAAATGGCCCAAACTTATAAAAGTGTGAAACCCGTGACCCGTGGTCCATTTTGGGTGCAGCCCCTCTGGGGCTTCATCTGCCCTAAATGTACCTGAAGGCCCTTCAATAAATAGAACTGCTTTTTATTCCCTTGATTTTGTCTGGCCACTGTTTGTGGGTAGCCCAAAAAGGCATCACTGTGACTAAAAATCACAAAAACAAGCACACTGGATTGGTTCAACACAGGTTTTAAATCTAGTTTTAATTTAAATTTTCATTTCTACTGCCTTTAGAAATCTGTTTATATCTTTACAGCAGACATATTCAAGGAGCTGACTTATAGTAGAGGAAAGTAACTTTTCAATATCTAGCCATGGTAAATATTTGTATAGCTCACTTATAATTAAATTGATCCATAAAAGTTTCATTATATTTTGAGAGTCAAGGTCTCACTGAAATGGAAAGCTCCTTCCACAACTACTACATTCTAATCAGATTACTTATCTAATCCCACTCATTTATCAAGTGCATCAGAATTGATCTGCACCACACAGGAGCTCTTAGTCATTTCTGAGTTTTTTGGGGGGGGTATTTCTGCCTACTCTTCCCCAATTCTTTATTTACTGCTGACACAGAAAGAGCACAGGCTCTGTAGAAATCTTTAATACCCACTAAAAGGGACTACGAGGCAGAATCACTCTTAAACATCAGTGTCTTTCTTGACATTAAAGTTGGAAAATGGAACAATTATTTCTGCATTAGCAAGTCACACTGACAAATTCCCTCTGCACCCTCTTCCTGTCATGCCAAAATGAATCATCAGCTTCTTATTAAGGTGCCCAGGCTATTCCATAACAGTAATAAACTGTAAATGTATCCCAATTATTCATTTAATGGCTTCATGAATATTCAGTATTAAGAAGCAGTAGCTGAGCTCACTACAGTAGGTTATTAAGGACACAGGCTGCATATCTCTTATTATTTCTGAGATGACTTAAGGTTTATTTTATTCAGATCTGTCCAGTGTTCATAAATGATAATTCACTGGGACAACACCAATTCTGTGACAGGTACCAATCCATGCAGTTTTAGTCCTCTCATTTACATATTTCTTGGGAGAGGATCTAATCCGATAATAAAATCAGATTTCAGGGAAAATCCAGTTTCTGTCTAAGAAATGGATCATGGACCAGAATGACATGAAGTTGGATGTTTACAGTTTTGGATTTTTCACCTGGATATCCAAAGCAGCAGGTCCCAAATGGTTCCATACACCTGCTCAACATCCAACGGGATGGTGCAGGGTCAAGTTCTGAAGAACGGCTCGGCACAAAAATGCTCGGAAAAGTTACCATGGAAAACTGCTGCTGTGAAAGAGAAGCTCCTCTTTCAGAATGATTGCCAGAGTGCAAGTGTGAACAGTGACTGCACACTCATTTGAGTGTGCATTTGTTGTTCTCAATCTGCACTACTCCGTGCTGCACTTTGCCCTGTGCCTGGCTGCCCTGGAGAGCAAAATATTCGCATCTCCACCAGAACCCTTGGAAACCCGACTGGCCAGAGATCCCTGGCAGTGTCAGGAGAGACTCCCCTCCTTTGCACAAGGCTCACAGAGGAGGGCTGGACAGCCTTGATAAGCTTATAGTCAGAAAGACACATTTTTGTTCAAAGAGCTGGCTAGTGCCCAGAGCAAATCTCAGGGGGGCAAGTGAGCGGCTCATCTCGTGACAGAAAATGTAACTGCCTGTCTGGGAGGAGAAAGGGAGAGCAAATTGTGGCAGAGCAGACCTGTTCTCTTCACTAAAGGGTCTACTACTATTATGGAAACCTGGACCCAACCCCAAAACTGCACCGAAAGAAACTGGGAGCAGAGAGGACACGTCCAAGTGCGCGTAAAGGATAAGGATCAACTCCTGATGCATCTGAGGAAGGAGGAAACAGAGACAAGGATTCACTCATAGCACCTGCATTGTTTAAAATACTAAAGGGAACAGCTTTCACATGTTCTGCTCCTCAGCCTGTGGCTTATTCTCTTCAAAACAACGAACTTGTGAACACATGATCTGAAGGTAGCCTCAGGAAGGAAAGGAGCCAGTTTCTACAAATTTTGCTAGAGAGACTGTTTGAACCTAAGAATTAAACCAGAAGGCTTCAAGAGCAAGAGTGGTTGTGCTCTGGCCAGTCCCTGGAGAGTTGAAATGCCCAGGGTCTCACAGGTGTAGCAAAGCTCAGTTGTTTGCCACCAAGCCACAGTATACAGAGAATGCAAAGATGAAGAAACATTTCTAAGCTGATTTATGGTTATTTATTAGTTAGACAGGACTGTCAGTCCTACAGATACACAAAGAGCCTTGCCTTCCAAACACGTAAGCTGCCATCCTGTGAACTGATGCTGCTTTTGGACGGGTTGTCCTTGGGTTTCTATTTTCTGGTTAACTGGAGAAAATGTTACTTTTACTAGGCACGCTCCCATGAGGATGCCTGAGAGTATTTGAAAGCAAGGAGCAACAGGCTCTGGATGCATAGCTTGACTGCATTAGCTTTTATGAAATAATCTTGTAACTTGACACATGTCAAGGAACACTTCAAAGAAAATATTTATTTTTAACTCAACTAAATCAGTTGAAAAGGCTTTTCCTACCCCAGCCACATATTCAAAGCACGTGAAGTTCAATTTCTACTTTCCTTCTCTTTATGAGAAGTGATTTGCTTTGCTTCAGGCCTCTGTGTTGAAGATTGACCCAACTGAAGAGCCCCTAGTGTGCTTTGGTGGCAATCTAATTCCATCAAGGTTTCATTGACTATGATTCCATCACTTCACTTCCTTGTGCAGACCTTTCTGGGGCTCTTTTGTTGAGGATGGCAATTGTTAACTACACTGTGGGAATCATCACGACATCACCAGTGCAAATGGGTTTAAAATGAGAAACTAAACTTTTAGGGCCACATCTCTGCAACGTGGATGTTTTGTATCCACAAATGGGGTTTGGCTTCCTAGAATTTATGTTGCACAGAGATCAATGACAGCTTGGGGATGTAAGGAAGCTGGAAAATCTGCTCTAGGCATTTAGGTGCTTAACTGCCATTGTCTTGTTATGCAAATCTGGCTCTTAAGAGTGAATCATCCTATACCTAAATTTAGCCATGTAAAAGCAAGCACTTAGACTAAGTAGTTCTTTAGGTTTATGATGTTGTCAGAGAAAGATAATTCAAGAATCTGATGGCTTTTCCTGTTGGAAGTATTAGAGTTCCAGTGAAGAACACATTTTCACGTTAATTCTTTTATATAAACGCATGAATAAATGCATGTGTGCGTATATATTTTTATATGTTTTAAGCACAAAATCTATGTTTGACTCTTCAGTTTTAATTAGGGATGTGCAGAAAAGCAGGATTAAATCTGAGAAAGTCAACTACTTGCTTGGATGCCATGACACTGGCATTCAAGAGGCTGCTCATTTATAACCATCCCATCTGCGACATCTTTCTCTTTTTAAATGATTATGAAGACTGAAAGATTCTGTTCTCTGAGGATGTGCTCTAGTTTTTTGGTAGCTGGGATGTTTGTCATGAGCAAGCTTAAAAGTCAAAGGGTTTAGGTTTTACTGAAAATACTTTATGCTCCTATAAGCTTTCCCTGTAATTTATGTGCAAGCGGCTCCAAATACACAGCTGAGGATGTCGTCTGGGAATAGACTGAAATGTTATTTCTGGGATATTGCATCAATGACTTGAGTCTTAACCTACGGGAAAAGGGATGAAGAAAGAGCATGATAAAAGCTATCACTGTGATCAGTTTGGAGACTGTTCCTACCAGAGGTATTTCTTCTCTTTCTGTGCCATTGCAATCAAGCCGTGTTTACGCCCCGATGTGTTTGCGCACAACACCAAGCAACAGGGCAAGGAGCGTAGTTCAAATGAAACATTTCCTAATTATTGTTCCATCTCAGTAATAAATATCTATGGCTGGCTTCTGTGCACACACAGATGCCCTGGGAAAAGGCTGGGATGCAGAAGTCAGACGTATTTATTACTGAGCTGTGCAACACGGCGAGGGCGTGTGCCAGCTTAACAAGCCCTGCCTAGAGCAGATTCACTGCACAGAAACTGCTGCAGAGAGAGGGGATCTGCTGACACAGCCTCTGCCAAGGACAAGACAAGGAGGTCTCAGCCTCACTGAGTGACAAAGTACTCTGGAATTGACAACGAAGGAAACTTACCCATGAAAAGAAATCTAGTGCACATTAGTTAGCCCCCCAAAACTAAATGGAAGTACTTGTGTGTTTAATGTGAAACCAAATGAGTTCTTAGGCATTTTGCTGGTTCGAAGAAGTTTCTGGAACTACAATTCAGAGAAGCATCTAATCTTTCTCAGAGCCTCTTTGCCAGAAAATACAGACTAGCTACTCTTTGGATTTTCTGTTTGCCCCAGATTTTTGCTTCTCTTAGCCGTTCTGTCACTCCTTGGCTGAGACCTCTGCTGCTGCTGGTTTGATCCTGACACAACTGCAGGGATTTACCAGCCACCCTCACTGTGACTTGCTGATGAGAGAAGATGGTGCATCAAAGCAGGACTTTTTAATCACTTTCACCATCTTCTGTATGTTGGCTCCAGGGAACAGCGCAAGCACTCCTTAAAAATACCCACACAGGGCAGTTCAGAAATACTGTCAATGAAAGGAGATCTTTACCCACACTAACATCCTGCAGTGTCACAGAACCCTGCCCAGAGCTCACCCAGGAGCTCCAAAGTTCTTTGCATGTTCTTTGCAAAGTTCTCAGCATTTCCCACCGGCCACTGCAGACAAATATCACCAAATTTAAAACTGGAAATGCTGTAAATGTGATATGCTTCTCCATATCAGCTTTAGGACACATACTGGGGTCACATGGCTGCCAAGGTTTGGAAGACAGGTCATAGAAAATTAAACAAATCTAATTATTAGAGAGGGCTAGAAGGACTGTAGTCCCACACACTAAACTAATAATTAAACTGCACATGAAAACTAAACACAGCTCTGAGACTCAAGGCACCAAGGCAGGAGTTCCTTCAGGTATTACAGCAAGTTTCAAAAAAATCTATCATCACAAACAGTTTTAATTATTTCCAGCCAAATGCCTGTAACCTTGGCAAAAAACAATTATTGAGCAGGCTATTGATTTAGTCAGTAAATAAATACACTTATGTCATCAGTAAGCTAGAATCCTCCTGGGTATAAAACCAAAATCTTATGGACTACTAGTTATCTGACATATGATTTTAATTAGGATTTATTGATTTAGGGTTTTTAGAAACAAATGGACTTTCTCGATAAAAGGCCTAGCACAGGATTTTCTGCAAAGTTAAATAATGTCTGATTCTCTGTATAACAACCTGTGACCCACATCCTAATTACTTTACTACAGAAGTTTGCTTTTTGTTCCAACAGAAGAATGCAGGCAATATTTATTCTAAATGCCAAGAAAGTTTAATGCAGAGGGAGAAGGCCTCAGCTATCAGAACCACACAGGGAGGTGTTCTCAGTGCCTGGTCCTTGCCTGCTAACCAGAGGTGTTGCAGTCAGATAAAAAAGAATGAGAGGGAAGAGAAGAAAAGCACAAGAAGTTCTTAAATGCTGGTTCTTCTAACGAGCTGGACATAAGATCAACCACACCACCTCCTCGGAGCCTACTATAGTTCAGTGCCTGCTGAAAGACTCTCCAGGAAAGTCCCTCTGTTCCCAGGAGGTGGAGGTCACAAGCTGTTCATGTCTATGGGCTGAAGTCAGTCTGGGGTTGATTTTCCGTGCTCAACCTGAGCCCTTGAGCAGACTCATTTTAGCCCTTGTGCTACTGTGGGTGACAAAACCACCTCTGGGTACTGCAGATGGCAATGAGAACTGCCTGTGGAGGAGAAGATCCATCAGAAGCAGCTCCCCAACATTTCCATTACTTTCCATAAGATGATTGTTCAAATCAAAGTCCAACTCGAGGTAAACTATATGCACCCATATTCCTCCTACTGTAAACTGTAACCAAAACGTTTATGCAGCCAAGAACCTGGCCCTGTTCACCAGCAGCTCAGGCAATTTTCCACACCCCAGGTGAAAGCCACAGCATCCCTCCCCTGCTCTGCCTTCCCCACGTCCTGAGCAGCATAAAACATGATACACATACAGTTCTCCCAATCTAAGAAATAGATTGTTAATTTGTTAGTGTTATGTTAGAGCTAAAGATTTATCCCCTGAGGGGGAGATACTTTCTTTAAAAGTAACCATTTGTGTCATAATCTTTTATCTACCCGAGTCAGGAAGAATCAGCATTTCCTGAGATGTCTGTGGGGAGCCTCATGACTCTGCCTTGCAGGTAAAACTAATCCTGTTTCTTTGTGTCACACAAAAAGCATATGACCACCCAAATCTCTGTGCAGCTCTATTAGAACCATTTAGTCCAGAAAATGTCATTGACATTTGATTTTTTTGGAAGTATTTAAGGAAAGGAAAAAAGAAAAAAAACCCCAGAACTTCAAACCCCTCCAAAGGTCCCCTGATGCTTGAGTGACATAAATATTCACTAGACCACAGGAGACTGTAGTCTAGTTTGTTTAAATTCAATTATGTCATTGTCTGCACCAGAATGACAGGGGACTAATAAAATGGATGGCATACCTGGATGAGGGAGAAAAGGAACTGGCTGGCTCACTGGCAGTGCTCTGCAGCATGAAATGGGGATGTGTGAGGTTTTGTACTTGGCTGATTACTTTGCCTTTACCAAATGTAACCCCACGTCAAAATGTCACCAGGAGAGTGTGAAAACTTCAATGCTGTCACTTTAATTTCCTTCCCACTGGGTAATTATAAATGAGACTGTAGGCTGGTTTATTGTCTTTTTCTCAGTTCAGCTAAGACTGTGTAAACATTCCTGACAGTCTCTCACAGGGGTAGCTCTGTCCCTCTGCACTGGGGAGCAGAAACGTGGAGCAGCATCAGAGCAGGGGCACTGACCTCACTGCAGCTCCAGAGAGTATCAGCCACTGCCTGAAAGCAGGAACGTCTCCTCAGTGTGAAGTCAAAACTGCTTTAAAAGCAGAAAAATTATTTTCTTTCAGAACAAGCCAGAAGCTTTGATCTCTCCCACAGCAGAGAAAACCCAATAAATTTCACTTACAAACCAATTCTTTCTTTTTTTAATTCTGAAAACAAAAGCATGTCCCATGACTTAGCTGAGACCTGATTTCTGGATGTCAAAATCTGAGACAAGTCCAGTAAAAGAGCAGGTCCAGAGCTTGATGGAAGTCAGTCAAGCCAAGGGTGGGTTTGGGATTTCAGAGGCTTGGCCTCTTCTGCCAGTGCAGCGCCGTGCCCGGGCTCAGGGCACGGGGTGCCAGCTCAGGGGGGGCAGCCAGCACAGTCCTGCCCTGGGGCCACAGAGCCTCCAGAGCACCAGCTCCTGGGCTGGGGGGCCAGGCAGGGTGTGGGGACCACCAAGGGTCTGTCCCAAGCTGCACAGCCCCCGAGGGATTCCCTGGGGGGTGCACACCTAGAGAAAGAGCTCAGTTTTGACAAACAAGTGCTTTCGAGTTCAAATGCTGTTTCACCAGCTCCCATCTCTGGCCTTCCCACTCCAACGTGCAGGCAGGTAGGCTCACCTAAAATACCAGCAGTGACAGTGGGACCTCCAAAATAAACAATCTGAGTGTAGCAATTCCCAGCCCAGCCCAGAGCCTGCTGCCTTTCCAGGAGACCACGGAGATCGCTGGCAGCTGCATGGTTTAAAAATTACATTTGCCCTGTTCATGTCAATAATATCTCCTTAACTGCTAAAAACTGGTGTTTGGGTGCCTGGAGGCTTTTCCCTTGAGCAGGTTTGCCCTTTTGAACCATTTATATCCATTTGCTTCAGAGAGAAAACAAACAGCAAATTGTAATGCTGGGTAGTGTTTGCTAATTACCCACTCCAATGAAATACACCCTTGAATGGTGTTGGTTTATGTAAACCAGTACATAAACCAGCAGCTAACTTATTTATTAGCTCTGAAAAGGAGCTGAGGATCAAAACACAATGATTATTCTCTTCATTCCCCTGGTCTGGCTGCTGTGCAGGTGCTGAACTAGAACTAGAAATGGGACTGGGATTGTGAAGGAGTGGCCCCAAACCCAGCCCTAACAGACTAAATTTAGCCCCCAAAAATTTACACAAACAGTTTTTCAACCTCATTGTAAACCACAGCTGCTGTCTCAAATCTATCCTGCAGGAAATGATGGGGCAGAATTATTCCAGCAGAACCTCCTGGAGCTGGTGCTGATGACAAGAGCAGAGACACAGAGTCCATTCCCCTATTTGGCTTCTGTTCGTCACAGAAAGTTACAAATATTTTATTCAGCACAGAAAGTTACAAATATTTTAGATTGTCTTGCAAAGAAAACCTAAATGACACGTGACATTCCAGTTAAAACTACTAAGCAGTGGGATTTTTGGTTCAAGAAGTGGAGGGAAGACAGGCAAAAAGGAGTCAGCTGAGGCACGTGAGTCATGACAAAATAGAGAGCGGCCTCGGTAGGCTGGGATGACAACCCTGCCAAGGCCAGCAGAGCAATCCTGAGATATCCTGCAGGGATTCTGCTGCTGGGAGAGGAAGATAAAACATTGCTGCTGGCTTAAACTGGCTGTGAGACTCCTGTCCTGGTGTGCATCCCCAGGGTGCAGAAGGGACTACCCCTGCTCCCCCCCTGCAGTATCACCTACCCCAAAATGAACCAGAATGGCAGAGGTGGCCACAGTGCATTACATTTAAAACAGAGAACAGGCNAAAAAAAAAAAGAAAACCAATGATTTTTTATACTTGGCTCTGAATTAAGAACAGAATAGTTCTTTGATTATTACTAGTGCTAGGATTCCTATTCAAATGATTTCCCACAGCTCTGTTATGGGCAAAAGGCAGGAGAGAGAAGAAGAAAAAAAAAATAATGACAAAAAAAGCCAGCACAGGCTGTTCTAGTAATTTCAAAGCACAAAGTAATCAGATGGCCATCTTTCTGAACAGGTGTGATTGGTGAGAGGAAACCAAATGTCTTTACTTTTCCTCTTTAAAGGAATATATAATTGTATCCTTTTGTAGGATATATATCCTATTGTAGGATATATAATTGTATCCTTTGTTGTATACAGGTGCTCCATGCCCCCTGCTTTAAATCACATATTTATGCTTCTTTCCAAATAGCTAAGGGACCAAGCCTTAAAAAAAAATCTGGCCAGTCAGAGTGATTAATACACAAGGTTCCACAGGCTTTGGCACAGAACATTTGCATTACAAAAAGCTATAGAAAAATAAATATTTAGTATTCTCTGAAGTATCAGAGCATTTTTATTGCAAACCTTTATTTTCAGCAGTCTTTCTATAAGTAACACATCACCTTTACCACTTTCTCTCCTTGTTAGTCTCTGGGTTGAACTAGAGGCTCAGAGAGAGAGATTTAGTAGGAGTGAGACAGCAGGAAGACGCCCATGTACCATCAAGAGGAAGTTTGATGCTGTATGTAAATAATGAGCTTTTTTCTCTTTTAGACTGCAGTAAAGAGAATATTGCAGAATTTCTGTTCTCATTTTGAATGGGTATGTGAGGATTAGGGACTCACTTCCATCCCTGCACAGGGATGTGCCCACGTGATGTGGATGACATTCAAATCACACAGAAGCCACAAACAGCCCTATGTGAGTTGCAATTTTGTCCAAGCTTTGATTTTTAGATTTTTCAAGAATGTTGCCAAATTATAGCCAGGCAATGTGACTGACAGCAGTCCTTGCATTGCCTCCTGAAGGAAATGGGCTGGGTAGGGGGCACGATGCTGGGCTGGGGATGTGGTCTGTGACTTCCCCAGTGGAATAATCCAGTGGCTGCAGCCCTTTGCCTGAGCTGTAAACACGTGGCCCCAGCTCCCCAAATGACAGGATTTTACAGAAAAGGTGGAACTTGGTAGATAAATGATGTCTGAGGAGAAAGATGTTCCTGCAGAGGAGCCCACAAGAATGAGGGGTGACACAAAACCTTGCTCTCTGTGGCCCTAGGGCTCCCAAGAAGATCTGATGGAGACTGCACAAGACCTGCAGAAATATTTAGTCTCAGCTTTTTTTCCCACCTTTTGTTAGAGTACAAATTAAACACCAAACCACACTTTGATGCTGAGTGAACTTTCCCTTTGTTTAATGACCTGTGAGTTTAACTGCTTGTTAACCAAGAGCAGCACTGCTATTTACTTCTACAGCTGCCAGCCGAACTGGCTTTAATAACAACCTGCCATGGGCCTGTCTCCCTGCCTCCCATTAGAGGCTGCTCCTTATCAAGAACACACTTTCATCAGGTTGCCTAAAAATAACAGAGTTCACAGCCTGTTTTCTGAAAGCAGACATGATTTTAGAATATATGAAATTTCCATCTGTCTGCTTTCACCTTCCTTCCTCTGTACATCATATTTTTCCTGCTGGCCTCTGGTGGCTGAAGAACACCTGTTGCACCATAGATGGGAAGGACATGGAGTCCAGTCTATTCCTTAAATGACCCAGCCTGCTCAGACTTGATCCTTGCCAAAGCCAGGCACTCCAGCTGAGTGCTCTGTCTGAAGTACTCCCACACTGACCCACACACATCCAGCCAGACTGTGGATGAAAGTTAATTAAATCCCACCACCACCAAATCCAGAGCTAAGGTATATTTTCATCACTCTCTGATATTAACCTTAATATGAATGTTCTTCATTGCAAGAAAAGGTGAAAAAAGACTTGAAGCCTGAGCCCTGGTTTTCAATGTTACCAACATTGAAACCACCAATTACCAACATTGTTTTTAGTGTTATCGGAATGATTTAAAGACTTTAAAAATTTAAAAAGATTTAAAAAGAAGGTAAAAGAAGAACCTTTCTAAAAGATTTAGAAACCTAAAGAAACCCACAAGGTGCCAGCTGGGCCAACAGGTGCTATAAACACTGCACAAAAGATGTATTTTCAGAGCTATTGGGAGGTTTGCCATGTTCTAATCAAACTGGTTCTTTATTCCTTTAGAAAACTTCAGCCTCTTCAGTAATTTTGTAACCTCAAATTACAAAATTACTGCGGCAGCCTGCAGAGGCTTTTAAAATAAAATTGTACATTTGGATAGAGAGGGAGGAGATAGAGGAGGGAACCGTTTCCATGGGACAGCTTGGCCTTAAAAACTCATTGAATGCTTTGGTTAGGCCAGAACATTGTTCTTTTGTTCTAAAAAGCAAGGGTGAAGTCCTGGTTTTGTCGAGGTCTGTGAACAGTTTGCCACTAGGATTCAGAAGGGCACTGTCTGTCCCTGGATCTTTTCAGAGACACCTCTACATGAAGTTTGATTGCAGAAAGGAAAACAGAAGGACAGGTGTTTTGGGTGTCCACCCCCGTGCCAAGGCTTTAAGGCATTCCCAAGCAGTGGGAAAAGGCCTGCCCCGTGCCTGCAGTCTCAACCTCAATTACAGGACAGGTTTCAGAGCTCTGCACCCTTCACAGCCACCCTACACTGCCTGCTGGCTTGAAGTGATGCCACCAAATGATTTGGGCTTTCCCAAGCTGCTGGATTTGGTAAATTGGGCTGGAAGACCTTCCTGACCACCCTGGCACGCCACACCACTGGCTGTGCCCCATCCCTATCCCTGCCTGCCAGTTTTCACTGAACAGAACTTTCAGCACTGTTCACAAACACCATTACTGTAGCTCAACCTCCTTTATTTTTTTGGCTCCCTCTCCCAGGAAAGTCTTACTTGTATTACTTAAATGTATGACTTACAAAACCTAAAAAAGGGAATACTGTTTCAGATATTGCTCCATGTTCTGCCATGTGATCCAAAGGGGCCTCCCTGAAAATCTGAGATGCTACAGAACCACTGAGTGGGTCAGGTTGGAAGGGACCACAGTGGGTCACCTGGTCCCACCTCCCTATTTTAACACCTTCTCCAAAGATCTGACTTCCAGCTGCTTGCAGCCATAGTCCTGTCACTGCACTTTGATAACACGGCTGCCACCACAGCTCACTGCACTCCTGGCTGCAGGAATGGCAGCTCTGTGCTGGGTTAAACTTTGGAGGGAATCCTTTGAGTGTTAAAGCCCGCGAGGGACTGTCTCATGTGCAGTCAGAATCCTGTTTATTTTCAGGCTGTTACACTTGGACACCCCCTGTTCTGAGCTCAGGACCTGGTGTCTTTCACAAAGGCACCACAGTTCAGAGGTAAAGCCTCCTTCAGAGATGCAGAATACACAGCATCCCTCAGCACTGTCTCACTCACTCACTCACTCACTCACTCACTCACTCACTCACTCACTCACTCACAAAAACCATTTCTACTGGATCTTATCTGACTTCAGCTTCCAAACATTACCTTTGTTCTGCTCCTCTTTGCAGATCAGAGGTCTCATCAGCTCATTTCTCTCAAGCTTGCTCCCTTGTTTCACCACACAGTGTAATAAAGTCTCTTCTCACTGTTCTCTCTGACAAGGTAGATGTTGCTCCATTTAATCACGTTTCAGTCTCAGGTACCAATGACTCTTTTCAATCCACTGGCACCTTTATATGGGTATAACTACATCTACATAGGAGATGGCCCTGGGAAAATTACCACAGGAAAGATCAACCTCTCCTCTTCCCTGCTGATCCATACTAGTCCAAAACTGGAAATAAAATGATTCCACACATAACTCAAATGTGGACTTCCCTCTAACTTTCACTTGAAATTGTAAAGCATTCAGATATTTTGTGCTTGTTTTGTCTAAAAAAAAAAAGGACAGGGTGTCTTTTCACCCAGATGAGCATTCACTCACATCTCACTTTTAACTTGAGTTAAAAATGAGATGTAAAATAGCTCTCAGCTGTATAACCTATATAAAATTCTCCCATCTTATGTTCAAGGAAGGAAAATATCCTGCTAGAGCAGTTTTACAAATTTTATTCAAAGGACTCTAAAATACATTTTTCAGCTTTCCAGAAGTACGTTTTGCTGCTGCTGCTGCTGCTTTCCAAGACTCAATGCAATTACTTGTTAATAAAAACATGGTTTAATATGCTGGCAGAAAAATTGATACCACTTCCATTCTCTGCCTTAAAACAAATGAAACGTAGGAAGGAATTGAGCTGTCTCATTTCTGAAATGGGAAGCAGATATTTTTTAAAGTTCAAATCATTACGAAGTGTAATATTCCTATAACATGTTTAACTGACCTTGTGCTATTACTTCTCTGGAGCCAACTTTGTGGGAAACGTATTACAAAACCTAAAAAGAGGAATACTGTTTCAAAATCTCCTGCCCTGCTCACCAACCAAAGTGACAAATATCTGTTAGTTGGTCATTATGGAACGGATTTGTGTGGCACCAGCAAGCTGTGCCCACTGCAGGAAGGCTGTGGAATCAGAAACCTTGAGCCACTGGAGCTGACTCCAGCTGATGCCTTGGAGTGGCTACCTAGAACAGAGGCTAGACAAGACTAAGAGAATAAAGTGGGTATTTATTAAAGGCCTTGAAACAGGCACATCTTGGGCAGTCAGGGGTGTCCCCAAGGGGCTACACCCGAGGTGGATGATGCTCATGAATTTTTCAGACAATTGTAAGTTTGGCCCATTTACATAACAGGGGTTAATCCTCCAATTACAGCTTCAGGTAATGAAGGAATTTATTCCAAGTTTGCCCCTCAATTCACTGTTGTTTCTATTTTTGGGGGCCTGAGGGTGACCTTGAGTTTCAGGCCTAGAGAGGAATTTTGTCTGAACAGTAGCTGACAGGCCATGGAGCTTTAGAGTTGTACACTAGAGCAGTACAGGACTTGAAAAATATAAAATCCCAAGGCATCACAGCCACTGCAGGCCCTGAAGCAACTGCACTGTCCCTGTGCCCCAGCAGGGGTGCTGAGGCTGTGCTCCAGCTTTGTGCACAGCCTCTTATCTGTACTTCATGGGATCGAGCAGCCTGCAAACAGCAGAAAGTCACCCGGCCCCTCTGGCTGTCAGGGGACAGAGAGCCAGCGAAGTAGAGCTTTTCTTCTTCTCCCACCTTTTTAGTCCCCGGTGCATCAGGCCTAATGACATTAAACAAAACCCAGTCCAGGCTAACCTGAAGCTGTTCAGTGCAGCCACTCAACTGCAGTTATTCTTTGTGTCATCAAACTGAGGAAAAAGCCGTTTGTTTTGATGCAGCACCTGTCTTTCCCTTGGAATAGGGAGAACTGAGTTCAGTTCCTGCTTCTGCTTCAGGGAAAAGGAGGACACACGTACCAGAAGTTGCCCAGGCAGCTCCAGATTTGTGTCTTGCAGGGGGGAGAGGTGAGGCTCTCCTCAGTTCTGGTAGCACTGACACAGGGAAGGACAGACAATGATTTTCCTAGCCTGGCGCTCGAGACTTAGGGCAGTGCTGTGGGATAGGGCCACTCCATTTCCACTCCATTTTAACATCTGAGTTCTTCTACTGAATGCAAGAGTATCTACGAGTGACTGAAAACATAACCAGGTCAGAATACCTCATGGTTTGGTCTCGGGTTTATGTGGAATAACTGTTCAGGTTCAGAAGGGAGCTGGCCTTGGATCTCCTGCTGATGGGAGAGAGATCTCCTTGCCTGGGGGAGAAGCCAGCTGAAACACCATCCCTGGGCCTGACCACCCCACCTGGGCAAGGACCACCTGCAAGAGATGTAGAGAAGGGCTCTTGGCACCCCACGGGCTGGGGAGAGGTGAGCTGATAGGAGAGCGTGTAAAACTTCCTGGAGCCTGCAAAGCCACAGCTCAGCTTGCTGCCAGGAAATCCAAAGAGGCACAAGGGAAGGAGAAGCTGTGCTAAAGGACAGCACTGACAGAACGAACAAGAGTGAATAAACCAGGGATTTTTCTTTGAACCATCCTTTGACATCACAGAGGGAAGAGAATGTAGTGACAGCTTTGCCACTAGGGATCCGTTCAGTTTTAGGATAAGAGTGGATAAGTTTCTAGATGGGGTTGGAGGGGCTGGATGGCAGTAGGAGAGGGCTGGACACAATGACACAGAAGGTGCTCTGTAGTTGCCCATTTCTGGGTCACAGCAGCACCCCTGGGCAGGCTCGAGAGGTGCAAGCTCTGGCATGGGAGTTTGCTTTTTTGCTGCTCTACAGAGAGCCTTACTGACATTAGATCTGGACTTGGATTTAAAGAAAATCTTTGAATCTAATCCCCGCAGTACAATGCCTATGCCTAGATTTTTAAAAAGAAAGAATTCATTTGAAATTTTGATCCCTTTTCAAGGCCTATATAGATCTGTATAATAAAGAAATTAGAATCTTTATGTTTGCTTTTCATCAGTTTCCCTAAAAACAGGGACAGAAATTATTCTTTTTGCTGTCTTCACAGAGTTGTCAACCCTGTGGGACAACAACTACTTCCTGTTCAATCTATATAGTGGAACTCTGACCTCTCATGGGTTTGTTATCTCCCACTGTTATTTCAGTATAAAACATATATATGCATAGATATTTAACTGTATATACCCTAATAACTATTTCCTTTCCACAGATACTCCTCTCCTAGGGACAGAGTACTTCCACAACAATTAAAAAGAAAATTCAGATAAATTGCCATAGAGGAAATTAAAAGGCTTTTAATTAAGGTTTTTAGAGGTTTTCTTCAGCAGAGGATACACGGTGAGTTCCCTTTTTCAGGTGCACCTCTGTGCAGTGGAAGGTTTGCAGCAATGCCAACACACAGCCCTGCAGCTCATCCTCCTGCCACATTAGCCTCCAGTTAAGAAGCTTCTCAGGAAGTGGTTTTACAACAGTCAAGAGAATTCTAGGTACTGCAGGTAAAATGTTTTGTCTCATCAATATTTATTTTTTCCTCCCAGTGAGCTCTGCCAGGTTTGATTTTTTTTTTTTACTGCTTTACCTTGTAAGATCTCCATTACGAATGTGCAAAGCTTAAATCTGGAATTAGGAATTGGAAAAACCTCTTAATACTAAGCATTTCCAGGAAATAATTTATAAAATCCTGCAATGCTCCACATGGATGGTTCAGAAGAGAAGTAATCAACCAACTCGGTAAATGTCAAGGGGAAGATTAGCCTTTTCTTCTGATGAACACAATTCAGCAGCCACATCAAAAGGTGCCTTTGCATGTGGAACTAAAAGGACTATTTCCTGCTTTAACAAAGTCTTTGACTTTCCTGTAACTGCAAGTTTATCTCATTCGAAGAACCAAACCCACCTTGATCTAAAAAGCTGAAACACCTTTGAAGACCATTTAACCCCTTGCTGAAGTTGACAGAGGAGTGTTTTGGCTGCGTATTTCAGATAAGCGATGGCAGAAAGGGGATTTTTACTTTGATTTTTGTTTGGATTACAAGATTAGCCCACCAGCTTTGAAAAGCCATCCAGAAGGAGCCTGACTCTGAATGTCACTTACCTTGGCATGGATATTTCTTGCTGTTCAGGAACGTGAAGGGCGAAAGCAAAGCTTCGTCACACGAGCACAAACAACAAACAGAGACAGTCAGAACGAGACATTTCTTGCCACTTTTGGTCAAAAGTCTCCCTAATACCTCTCCAGCTGCCTGCTTGGCGTGGGTTTGAGGAGCAGAAGTCCCCCAAAGGCCGCCCTGGAGCAGCAGGCACTGAAGCAGCACACCTGGGTGGAGGGCAGAGTCTGGCGGCGCCGGACGTGAGCCAGCGTGCTCTGGAGACAGCGGCCTGCACAGCCGGCCCTGTGGCCACACCAGCCAGCTTCAAAGGCAGAAGACAGCAAGAAGCAGAGCAGCCTGAGGCTGGCTACTGATGCCTTAGGATTTTAGCTTTTATATGTTTTTCATCTATTTGTAATCTTGCAGTTCTTTAGTGTGTAACTCTAAACTCCACATGCAGTGTGAGCTGCTGCCTTCCCATTCTGGTCAGACACAGCAATTCCTCTCCAGGCCTGGGAATCTAGGATGTCTGGTCCTTGAGTGAGTCAAGGATTCACTGTCTCAGATTAACCCCCAATATGCAAATGGACCAAACTTACGGACCAAACTTATGGACCAAACTTATGGACCAAAAAGTGTGAAACCCGTGACCCCTGGTCCATTTTGGGTGCAGTCCCTGGGGGGCTTTGTCTGCCCTAAATGTACCTGAAGGCCCTTCAATAAATAGAACTGCTTTTTATTCCCTTGGTTTTGTCTGGCCTCTGTTTTTAGGTAGTCCCAACAAGGCATCACTGCCCTGGCATGCACTGACACGTGCACTGTTGAAAACAAAAAATCTCCTTTCTGGGCTGAAATACTTGATTTACCACTTCTTTCAGATACGGATTTTATGCACAGAATAAGATTTTAAAAATATTAAAGAATTTCTCGAGAAAATAAAAATCTACTTGAGTCTAATTACACAATCTTACCGGGTGTCAGTGGGCTGATGAGCATCAACAGAACAGCAGGGCAGTGCCCTCCCCAGCCTGGCACAGCCCTGGGGTGCCCAGGCAAGGAGGGCAGGGTGGGCTGGGTGCTGGCAACAAGAGTCAGCCAGGAGTCCCATGAGCATCAGACAGATCCAGAGGGATGAGGGAGGTCAAAAATCACCCACAGCACATCAGGGCTGGTGGTGCAGACAAGAAGCCACACCCAGGGCAGGAGAAGAGGCTGCAGAGCCTGGTGGCACGGGCAGTGTGTGTCTGCAGTGTCACTTCAGGTGCCTTCTCAAGATGGTGAGTGTGCTAGTGCTTTCCTTATTCCAACATTCTGGGGGCATCCATGGTGGAAATTAACTCAGCTGTTGCAGAAAGGATTGGGCAATCTGGGAAAAAAACAATTGTAAAAGATTAAAATAATTTTAAAATAATTTTGCTTCTTTTTTAAAAATAAAAATATTTAAAAATGCCAGTAAATTAATATTGCAGCACCTTTTCTTTTTTTTTTTTTTTTTCAGGCACGATGATACAGTGTTTCTGGCATTTACAGGAAGCAGAAACACAAGAAACAAATTTCTGTTTACTGTTCATATGTAAAACTAAAGGAAAGGAAAAATGCAATTATGAGATTTATAAACTACCTGAGAGATATTTCCATGGTAAACTCTTGAAAATCTTTTGTAGCACAGATATTTCAACACACTCAAATCGTACTGAGCTCTTTATTTGCCCTATAAACAGTGAGGTGGTAATTTCACAATCTGTCAAATGTAAAAGCAAACAAAACCAAACTGCTTGTTGAACCAATAGAGAAATCGACTGTGAACACCACTGATTTTTGGCCTCTTTATTCTGTCCTCAAGTGATCCAATACTATCAGGCTTTAATATGTGATCACTTATTGCCAAGGTATTTTAAAGCAAAACATAAGGAAATCTATGTTCTCCTGTCTGTGGGATGGCAGAAACCTGTGCAGGGTTCTTGGGAAGACTAAAACTGCAGTCTGTGGAAGTTACTGAGCACATTAACTGGGCTCCACACACACAAAACACTTCCAGGCCTCTCTGGCTCCAGGGCCAGGGGAGCATTCGTGAGATCCACAGCAGATCTATCGACACCAATGGCTGCTTCATTTTAAAGCATTTCTGAATTGTTCCAGGCTCCGGTTTGATAAATGCCTCTCCCTTCAGATCCTCCACCAGTCTCGACCCCTGGGTGGGAAAATTGTGTCTTTTGGCAAATTAAACATGGTGTGGGTTAAGACAGCCTCAGTTTTCCCAAGAACTGATTAACCTTTCCATTTACAGCCATTACTATTTTTGGGACTAGTAGTCTGAGCCCTGAAAAGTGAGCACTGCTTTCTCCTGGCATCAAGGCTCTCATGAAAAACTTCATTTTGTTTTATTTAGTGTCTTATTTTTATGGTTAGGATTAAAAGTATGAGAGGTAGAATTTTTGTTTGGATTTTAATGTGTTTTTAAAAGTATGAGAGGTAGAATCTTTGTTTGGATTTTAATGGTTTTTGGTTTTTTAATTTTAGTTACAGTTTTATTGATTGTGAGAGTTTTTGTATGTTAAGTTAATAAGGTAAAAATGGAGTTTAGAGTAAAGTTTTTAAGGTTTTTTAAACTTAAATTACTTAATTATGAGATGTAAATAAATTTATTTTAACTTTTAATAACTAGTTACTTATGTTTTCTATTGTGAACTATTTAAATGAATTACACAAAATTACCTGCACTTGTGAAGAAGGAGAAGGAGAAGGAGAAGGAGAAGGAGAAGGAGAAGGAGAAGGAGAAGGAGAAGGAGAAGGAGAAGGAGAAGGAGAAGGAGAAGGAGAAGGAGAAGGAGAAGGAGAAGGAGAAGGAGAAGGAGAAGGAGAAGGAGAAGGAGAAGGAGAAGGAGAAGGAGAAGGAGAAGGAGAAGGAGAAGGAGAAGGAGAAGGAGAAGGAGAAGGAGAAGGAGAAGGAGAAGGAGAAGGAGAAGGAGAAGGAGAAGGAGAAGGAGAAGGAGGAGATTATGCTTTAAACTTTCTATTTTGCTATATATATTAACTAACCACTTTAAAGTCTAAAATTCTCACTCTGTGATATAACACACTTCTATTCAACTACACACTCACAGACTCAATGCTGTCATTCAGTTTTGGAAGCCCTTCTCAGGGCTTCAGGTAAAATGCAGTATATTTCTGTGGATCATTTTCTGTCAGCACAGAAAGCCTGAA
Organism: Tichodroma muraria; assembly: GCA_013390105.1. Classification (NCBI taxonomy): domain Eukaryota; kingdom Metazoa; phylum Chordata; class Aves; order Passeriformes; family Sittidae; genus Tichodroma; species Tichodroma muraria. Next base: position 96,992 of record WAAG01048249.1, on the reverse strand, counting down.
ATTCCCTGTGTCCAGGGTTCCCACAATTCCTTTCCTAGCCTGAGGTACCATTTGCTCACAAGATGGAGGCTTATCAAAGAAGGGGTTAATTTCCCAGAAATATTTTTATTTAAAGCAAGTCAGTCAAACGTAGAACTAACCCCTGACAGATTCTGAGCAGATGCACAACGCGTGAAATTTAAATAGAGGAATTTTTCCTTAAAAATATTCCCTTGAGTCAAGAGAGGTCGTTGTCAGAAACCATCACTAATGCAGCAAAATGGGAGAGCATCAGAGGGAGTGGATGGTCCTTGGCAGCTGTTTAATGGTGCTCCTCTGCTGCAGCACTCAAGGCTGACCAGCACGGATCCTGCTGCTGGTGTAAGGCTCCCTCTGCTCTGTCGTGACTCAGCCCCTGAGCCCCCTCAGCCTGCGGCACAGAGAGTTGTGATTCACTCACCGGCGCCCAGAAACCAGGCTGAAAAGTTAAATATTGTACAAATATTCAGCCTTAGCATGGAAGATCCTTTGAGGTGAAGCTCCTCCTCTGCTGTCCCTCTCTTTCCCCTTTTCAAGATGACAGCCACTGAGAAACAGAAGGCTAAGTGTCCTTTGGGATACCCAAACCTAAACATGGTTAAATTAACTCTGGAATGAAGCATTTATTTTCTCTGGATTCTGCCTTTTAATTTGTATCTTCATAACCCATTCCTAATGTTTCTCACCCCACTGGTTTCTCACCCCAGTTTGGACAGACAACCCAATTTGGTTTCTCAAACCCAATGAGCAGGAGCTGATGTTTTATTCTACACACGCTAGATGACCTGCAAGATGTGTGAGAGTTTTTCTGCTCAAGGCTTGCTTTGTCAGAATAGTTTCCTCCCTGGGTTGTAACCACATTTCTTGGATATTTTTTTTTTTTTAATTCATCAGGAGGATGGCTGAAGCATGAGTTGTCTGCCCCTGCCCTGCTCCTGGCCAGCAGTGCACAGACTCCCTTCCCAGCTTGCAACAAACAGGCCCCAGTCCCAGAGGGGAACAGACCTGTTTGGAAACGGTGGAAGGAGAGGGAATAGGTGTTTTCCATCACTTTTGTCCTCTGCTGCAAATTTCAGAGCTGATAAATAGGCCAGTACCCCACCAAGGTGAAGGATCTTTTAGGCTGCCTGGGGTCTGGCAGTTTCTCAGTGGGTTTGGGGTTTCTCTGGGGTCTGGCAGTTTCTCAGTGGGTTTGGGGTTTCTCTGGGGTCTCAGTGGTTTGGGGTTTCTCTGGGGTCTGGCTGTTTCTCAGTTGGTTTGGGGTTTCTCTGGGGTCTCAGTGGGTTTGGGGTTTCTCTGGGGCCTGGCTGTTTCTCAGTGGCAGGAGCCTGTGCAGGTGGATCCACAGCAGGGCCATGGCCCAATTCTGCGTGACATTGTCATGTCCCCACCACTGCTCTCCTGGAGGGGAGGAAGGTTTAGTGGTGTCAGTCACTTCCAGCTCTCTGTTTGAATTTCCCCATGTACATTCTGGGCCTCAAGCCCACTAATAAACAGTTTGACACCTTCCTCTTGCCTCTGTATCTCTCCCTCTCTCTCATTTTTTAAGTAAAAAACACAATTGAAGCTCACAATGCCTTAAAAGCCTGCCAAAAAAAGTGCTATTTTTTCCCCCCACCTAATTTTTAAGAGGGAATTCCCATTTGCTAGCAAAGTTTCTTTCCATCACGTAGATCCTAAGGAAAAGGGGTGCTTCTGGGTAATGTCTGCTATAAACCAATCTGGTATAAAAGAATGAAATCAGCAGAAGTGAGCACTGAATCTGGCACCGTGAGCAGAATGGAGGGAATGCAACAGAGTAAGACAGCAGAAAGGGAACACAGTAAGGAATGCAGATGATAAGTTTGATGTTGGAAAAGGAGGAGGCATGAGAGAAATCCACTGCAAGGAGGTGGTGGGATGATGTGATACCTTCGGGAGCTGCTGGAAGATGCAGGCAGAGGGGAGGGAGTTGGGACAAGCAGGAACTCCAGCTTTCAGCAAAGAAAGAAAATAGAAGAAGAAGAACTGCTATAGAAGAAGAAAAGGCATCAATAGAGGAAAAGGAGATGCAGCTGCCCTGGCATCATATTTCCTTCTCATGCTAGAAAAGAAGCCTTCATACTTATTAAACAAACTTATATTCATAGAAATATCATAAGCCTTTCAATTTTTATTTTGCCAGTTATATTTTTCAAGTCATGAGATCAAAGATTTTTTTCAATGGCAACGAAGAAAATTATTAAAGGAATATTTAAGGACTGTGAATTAACAACAGAAGACATTTAAAAAAGCTGGCTATGGAAAACAGTCAAATAGGAATCAGAACAGCCTTTCAGCTGAGTTTAGATTATAGCAAGCAATTTCTTATAGCTCCTTTTTGCTCAACACACAAAGTCTGTGAATCAGGCATTTGCCAGCTCAGATCTGGGCTTTGCTCTGCAAAAAAACCCCACACATTGCCAGCCCTGCTTTCACAAGGAGTCTGGCAGCTCGCCACATTACAGCAATATGAGAACAGAATCACTCCTTGCATACTGCTATATTTCAGCTTTTATCACTACTACAAAAGCCTATGAGTTTAACTACCCTTTATCAGCAAACACCAGTGTTTGAGACCAAGAACTGTACCTTAGCAAACAGGCTTGGCCACTCTCATTTTTTGGTACCTTAATTCAAAACTATCCCACTAAATCCCACACCAGAGATGTCCCTGAGTTCTTTTGCTTAATGTAGATATCAGCATGTGGTCCTAAATCAGAAAACTAGCACAGCGTAGTATACAAATTCAACTGTCTTTAGTCAGATAACTGCCTTCATATATTTTCATAAAATGTGCTTTAAAACCTAGATGCCATGAGTTATATTTCCTTTGCTTCATTGGAAACTGATGTTTCATACTTAGAGCATTAAGTCCATTCTTAGCCTTATCTGTCTGAACAACCTCAAATTGCCTGTATCAGTCTGTTTTGTGGAATGCAATTTTGCTGGACACCTCTCTAGCCTTTCTGCAAAGCTCAGTATATCTCATTAAAAGCACTGGCACCTGATGTTTACATCAAACACAGTGAGGCTTTCTGGTGCAACATGAGGTTTGTCCAGAGGTCTGCAGGAACTGGATTAAAGAGTATGCCTGAAGAGACAGCATTTCCTTCCTTCCTTTCCTTCCTTTCCTTCCTTCCTTCCTCTTTTCCCTTTCCCTTTCCTTTCCTTTCCTTTCCTTTCCTTTCCTTTCCTTTCCTTTCCTTTCCTTTCCTCTAAGCCAGAGGCAGTCTGAAAAGCTGGCACACATCTTGACTCGGTTCTGGGGATTCAAGGTACAAAAAGGAAGCCTGTTCTTTGCTACCTACAAATGCCTGTGGCTTTGATCCCTGAGAGATTTTCCTGAGCAAAACCCATGGGTGATTTGTTGGCCTCCTGACACGATGCTGCCACTAAGACACGAAGGACAGGTAGGACAGCAGGATGAGCTGCTGGCCCCTCACTCCACTGCTGCGTGTCACAGGCCCAAGTCTCCTTTGATTATTACATGTTTATTTCTACCCAGTGAGGACATGAGTTGCATTTCAGCTTGCTCGTGCACTCAGGCCTGCTTGGAAAGCAGAGCAGCTGTAGCCTCAGAGCCACCTCACGCACACTTTGTTCAAGCAAGCATTGGCAGTCTGCCCTCATCTCCCATTTCCCAAAAGGAGCATAAAATCTGGTTTTTTTTCAAGGAGGTGAAATTGCAATAAACATAACACGATGATGAGGGACGTGCCAGCAGAGCCTTTTGGGCTGAAGTTGGACATTGAAAACTTAGATGCATTAGAAGTTCATAAAGAAACATTAATGGAGACAGTAGGGGGGGAAAAAAAGGGTATTTCATTTTCTTTGGCTAGCTGAGCAGTCCTCATCAGCAGAGGTTTCTGTACCAGAGAGGTGTTTGGTACCAGAGTGATGCCTTAGGATTTTAACTCTTATATTTTTCATGTATTTGTAATCCTGCAGTTCTTTGGTTTATAACTCCAAACTCCACATGCAGTGTGAGCTGCTGTTCTCCCATTCTGGTCAGACACAGCAATTCCTCTCCAGGCCTGGGAATCAAGGACCCCTCACTGCCCCAGGCCCTGAGAGATGGAAACAAAAGTGAGTTGGGTGGAGCACACTGGGGGTAAATGACTTCATTACCTGCAGCTGTAATTGGCAGATTAACCCTCAATATGCAAATGGCCCAAACTTATAAAGTGTGAAACCCGTGACCCGTGGTCCATTTTGGGTGCAGCCCTTGGGGGGCTTTGTCTGCCCTAAATGTACCTGAAGGCCCTTCAATAAATAGAACTGCTTTTTATTCCCTTGGTTTTGCCCGGCCTCTGTTTTCAGGTAGCCCATCAAGGCACCAAGAGTGCTGAGCACAGCACGTGCACTTGGCCCAGCGTGGCAGAACGAAGGTGCCTGTCAGGGCTGCCCTGCCCGTGACACAGGGCAGCACGAGCAGCTGCACAGGCTCTGCAGCTCCTTTAAAGTGCTGGTTTCTCAGGAGTTACAAGATGTGAAAAAGCAGAGATTTAACATGTCCAAAAAAGTTCTGACAGAATTCAGTTGAACATCTTTAAGTATCTGAGTACACTAAAAAACTGCTGTAAAAGCCTTGTAACTCAGGGACAATGTGCCATGAACGCAGTGGGTTTTCATGCAAATCCTTAAAACATTACATCTCAGTTTATGCATCATTACAGACAGCTTAAAAAGGCTTTACAGAAATATATTTCAATTTTGAAGTGCTAGTAGTCAACTATTCAAAGAATGATGAGTTAGGAGAACCCTTGGCTGCTTTAGTATCCTTTAGAGATGGCATAAGTGACACTGAACCATAGAGGGGGTTTGGGGGAAGTTAAATAAGCCAAATCTATTTGCACAAATTGAAAAAAAAAAAAAAAAAAAATATATAGATTTTTGAGTGGGAAAAACCCACACAGAAAATGGGAATTCTATTTGTTAAAGTATCAGATACATATAAATGAAAGGGGTAACGCCAGCTCTGGAGGGCCCACGGAGTAAAGAAGGCATTACTGAATGAGACCAAAGGTGTCCCCATCCCAGTACCTGTGCTAAGGACGGTGGCAGCAGGTGGGGATACTTTCCACGGCATTTTCTCCAGCCTCCCAGCCCAAGGGAGACCAACGCTGCCAACAGCCCACTCCTGCCATCGCCACCAGCGTCATATTAGGTGTGAATGGCAGCTGGAAAAGCACCTGGGGGTGTGAGGGCACTGAATTGTCTTGGAAAGCAAGGGCGGGAGCAGCGAGCTCGGGAGGGATGCAGGGATTCCTCCCTGCAGGGGGATTTCAGCAGCCCCTGCCCACTGAGCTGAAGCACGGATAACTCAGGTACCAAACACCCACCTTCTGACACCATCAAGGTTTTTTTTCAAAGCTTGTACAGCTTCCAAGGAATGTCTGACCTAAGAGCAGAGTGGGATAATTTCTAGGAGGTTTTGACTATTTCTTCTCTCTGGTATTCCATTACCCACAACTACTTTACCCACTCCATACAGGACTGCTACTGGTTCTACCTTCCCTCCCCAGCAAGGAAAACCCTCTTTTTTCACATAATCAACCCGTGGCCCAAGTGCTAACGAAGCCCCCCTGCCTTGGTTATGACTGGGGGGATTCATGGTATTTTATTCCCCCCATCACTGCCACTACAACACTTGTCCACCATTGCTGGTCTGGAATATACCCAGTCCACTGCTTGCACTTAATTCGTGGCTTCTGGGGAAAAAAAACAACTGATGCAGAACTTTGGTCAACAGAGTTATGAATACACAAAAGTAGATGGCAAGATGGAAAGCCAGTCAGAATTTATCAAAGTGCAAGGTGAAACAAAAAGACTTCCCAACAAAATGCCACTGACATTTATATTAAAGAGGAGAAAAAAGCCCAGAACTGACATTTAAATAGAATGCCACCTGTGTAAAAGCTAAACTGCATTTTTTATAGGCAGTGGGAAAGCTTCAAGGCAACTCCCCTTGTCCGTTTGCTAACTGTGCAGCCTTTCATCATAAAAGGTTTTACTTCTTTTGCCTTTTCACATTCTCTAAAAGGGATATTGAACAGTGACTATGCAAAAGGCAAGCCAGCAAGAATTAAATGAGTTGAAGAGATCTCAGTACAGGTAGCAGAGCATCACATTTAATTCTTTTGGTGCTCATTTTAATAACATTTATCATGATGAACTCTTAAGTCATTACAGGGTATAAAATATGCAGTGCCGTGCTTTGCCATTTAACATATAATTTATCTCCTCATTCTGTGACGAAGACATTATTATTTTTTCTAAATAACTTCTTATCAGGCAGGTTCAGCCACATACCACTGGTTTTATTTCAAAACCCTGCACAACAGTCATAATCAGCAACTGAAGCCCCATTTTTTTTCTTCATTACTAAGAAAAAACCCCAGGCCACTTATCAGAGTCACTATTCAACAAAGTTACCTGCAGGTGAAAGGTAGGGAAAGGAGATCTCACTTATCACAGATCTTGTTGCCAGGCTTTTTTGTCATTCCTTATCAGGTTAAATGCTTCACAGACCCACAGGGTAAAGTAGAAGGAGCATTTCTTTAGGTCAGAAAGGCTGCTCCTCTGACAGACTACATGCAAGACAAAGAACTGCACGTGTCACCTCTATATCAGACCTATCCATTTGTGATCAAACTACAATTCATTGTCCAGGTGGACATCTCATCTTGATCTGGAGTGACTGAGCATTTATTTAATCTCTAAATAAATGATTCATTTCTCTGCTTGTCTAGGTATTTTCACTTCCCTTTAATTTCCAGCTACTGGACTTCGCAGGGAGGGAACAAAGACCCCTGGGTCAGAAATCTCCTAATGTGTACTTGCAGCTTTTTGCCCCCAGGCTCACCTTGGCAAAGGACAGGAACTGATGTCCTCTAATGTCTCACTGAAAAGTTTGCTTGAAAGTCCTCTGCAGAGGATAGTGGAGGGTACTGCTTAATGTTCCTTAAACCACTGTAATCCCAAGATCCCTGATTCTTAATATTGCTTTTAGTGTGACTCGCCCAGGGGGAGCACCAAACATGGCCAGAAAAGCTCTGTACCTCAGCAGGCTTTCAATCCACTTCCACAGGGGGAAGCAGTGGTGGCAGCAGGAAACAATCAGACCAGAAAATGAAAGATGAGCAGGAGTCAGAGCTCATCAGCTGCTTCAACTTGAAGCTTTCTATGGGCATTTTGAGAGAAGTAAGAGTGGAAAAGTGTAACAAACACAAGTTCAGAGCGGTGTTATTATCATCATCATCATTATCATGATGTTTGTTCACAGATTGCTCCTTTACTAATTTTGATGATCACCTTTCCAACAAAGTACAGGCTGAATAGAATGAGCTACACAAGCACACTAACACGTCCTAAAACCAGTGGTAAAATGACTCAGGAGAGTACAGGTGGCCAGTTCAGCACCGTGCTCAGAGGCAATTCATAAAAACATACTGTGCACATAAAAAATCACCAGGAAACTGCAGTCAAAATGGGCACCATGCACTCCACGTAATTTAACTGCCTGGCTGCAACTCTGAATGTCTCATCACATGATGGAAATTTGGGAAGTGCCTTGAGGACAAGGAGCCAGAGTCTAACTGCAAAGCAGAGTGGATTAGGATAACTGGGGCTAGACTAGACTAGACAGAATGGGGTTCCTCTCTACATCCTCATGAAGTTTAAGGCTTCAAAATAATGAGAAAGAGCTTCTTGATTCCAGCTGCACTGATTTTAGCCCCAGGTGGTGTAAAAGCATATAGATTTTGATGACTCAAAGTAGACAATTTGTTAGATAAACCAAAAGGCATCACCTTGCTCTCTACAGAGAATTTGGTGAAACAGCTGAAAGGGGCTCACTTCATGCCTCAGTTTTGGATTTGCAGCAGAGCTGAATTACTAGAGCTCAAGAGCTTCGTTAGTCTGTTGGCTTGCTCAGCCTGGGAACAGTACCCCAGAACTAGCCAGGGCTGCAGACTGCATTTATTCCTCCTGCCACTTCACACACAACAGGCTCCAAGCACTCCCTGCTTTACCAGCTTTTAACCCCCACACCTGACAGATATTTAAGAAACACAAACTTCAGTTGTATCTCCTTCTATCGGCAACTAAGTGGTTGGAAAAAAGTCTTTGGTATTAGCTTCCTTTTTGCACACTGGCTCTCACCCAAGGGAAACTGTTCTATTTGTCACAGCACAGTAACCCAGCACTTTGGGAATCATAATGTGTCATTTCATAGCTTTGGTGGATAAATAGCTGTAAATTTCATTAAGTCCTTTTCAAGTCCTTCTTAAACAAGCTTTCCTAGAGTGTGAGGTTTTAACTAAAAACCTTTGACTTTGTTCTGCTAACTACTAAGAGGTGACGAAATGACAGAAATTATAAGAAAGCCCATCAACACGTTACCCTGTATATGTACACAAATTATATACAGCAGAGGAAAATTATATACAGCTCAGGAAGGACTTCATTGATAAGAGGTGCTTGTGGGATTTGAGGCTATTCTACCAGCTCTCTCCTCGGGTGCAGTTATGCAAGAAATGAAGAATCCAGTACTAAGGTGCAGGAAGGAATAAAATGCTACTAAGCCTGTGTGCTGTGAACACAGGCAAATACCCTTCTGTCAAAGATCTCTTTTTTCTAAAACAGTAACAAGTGTGAAAAAATTCTCGATATCTCAATCACAGGAAAAAGTTATAATGTCTTTATGTGCATTTTTCCTCAATTAAATGTCTTCATGTGCATTTTTCCTCAACTGAAAACAAAAAGTACACAGAAGTGACATGGAAATGAAACACTGGTGAGATTATAAATTACATTCTAATATGGTTGCTTATTCTCTTAAGATGAGTTAGTCCTGCTCTCAGGGGGCAGGTGGACCAGGCAACCTAAGTTATTCCATCCCTTCCTGAACCAGTATTGAAGGTTTACTTATAAGCATTTTCCTTGGCATTCTTTACTGATCCAGAAAACATTGATTTATGCCTGTACCGTGCTGGTAAAACCTATCACCCATCAGCTGCCCCTACACAAAATCACCCTGATGCTAAATGTAACCCAAACTCTACAAATACAGCAACTGTGAAAAAAAGAAAGGAAAAAAAGAAAAAAAAGTTAAGTAAAGGCATTTTCTTTCCAGACACGTCTGAAAGCACAGAAAATGGATCCTTCCCCAGCTGGAGCAGATTTCATCTTGAGCATTCGTTATCTGATAGAGCACTGTAATTGACAAATTATCACGGAATAATTTTTGCCACTAAATATATCTTTATAGATTTCTCAAGTCTTGCTGTGTTTCTAAGGGCATTAATGCAATCTCTTAATATCTCAGCTATCTCTAAACAGAAGGCAGAAGCCCTTGATTAAGTAATTAGTTATGTCAGTAGAAGAAATCAACAGCAAAATCATACCTTCCTTTGGTATGAAAGAAACAAAAAACCCCCAGAGAACAGATTTGTTGTACAAATTTAAAAATCCATTTATCATTCATCAATAATTCACCTTGACACCTTGCATGCTGCTTGTGCAGAGCCCCCTGGCACAGAAGGTGCTCCCAGACTGGGGAAAAGGCCCACAGGCAGATGGCACCTCCACACACGGACACTGCCACCTCCTTTGCTTCTCCTGTTGGAGCAGGGGGCAACGTGTCCCTCCCTCCCTGCACAGAGCGACAATCAGAAACTCTGCAAGACTGTGTGGTTGTGTTTACCTAATTAACTTCTCCTTGGCCAGAAGGGAAGATGCGGTCTGGCCTCAAAATCTGTTACAAATAAATTCTGGGCAGGGTAACAAAGCCCTGAGAATGCATTGATCGGTCAGCCCACATTCACAGACAGGAGGTATCACTGAGTGCTTCCTTCTGCTGAGGAATTCACCAAGAAGAAATGTAGCTAACCCTTGGTGGTGTTTTCCATTTGCTTATGAAAAGCACAATAAGCACATCTTAAAAGGCTGCATCACTGCGAGAGCAATCCTGAGAACTAATAACACGAAAGGCAGTATTGATGAGACTGGGGTGAGAGAACAGCTCTGCAGCTGCTTTTCCTGTAAACACAGGGAGCAGGAACCTGCTCATTCCCTTGCAGGCCAAAAAAGATGCTCGGGGGATACAAATCCCAATTCCAAACCAGAACCAGATCACATTGGTTTAGACTCCCTTCTGCTTTCAGAGTGAGTACTGCAGCAGCATCACATCGCTTTTTGTGTAATGCCAGTTTTATTTCCAACCACCTTACATAATAACAGTTGATGATAATTCATTGCATATTATTTTGACTCGGTGCATTTTGCTCCCACACTGTGAACATGCTCATACAGCAGAAGCAGATCTTCACCTTCCCCTCTGCTTTGTGCTTTTTCTTCAGCATTATAGAGGATGGGAGTAGGTTGCTCTCTAAATGAACATCATTCAGCTCCTGGCCCTACACACGGACAAAGAATTTGTGCTTTAACGTGGCTGCTTCTAAATAAAGCTGTGGTTTGTCTGAGATCAGCTGCATCTGGTAGCTAGATGATCTGTGCTTGTCACCACAAAATGACATTTTGTAGCCTAAGAGCACCTACTTAGGATCAGGGTTACGTACAGCTGAACAATGAATGGTTTTATGAATCTGATAGTGCTCCTCGCAGCATCATCAAGGAGAAAGTAATATAATAATAGGCATAAAATAATAGGACATAATAGGGAATAATAGGAAAATAGGAATAAAGTAATTAAATAATAGCAATATAATTATTCTACTATTATTAATATAAGTAATATAAATAAAAGTATATTATAATATACTTTTTAATTATATAAAATAACACAATATTAAAATATATGATCTTTTATAATAAATAAAATTTATTTTATTTATAATAAAAAATATATAATAATAGACTACTTCATCAGTGATGAACCAGCCTGCCCTGCCCCACAGCCAGCTGAGGAAACCTCGGAGCCACTCATCAGCTCTGTGGTCTGGTGAGCCTCTGCTGCTCAGCTTGACAAAGGAACCCCCAGTGGAGCAGGATGACCTGTGCCACAGTCGAAACTGTTAGTGACTCCATTTGGCTTTAAATCTTTACATTGTGTGCGTTTCCTTTTTCTTTTTCTCTGGACTAACACTGTCCAGATGAATGGGCAGCCTTTCACAGAGGTCACAGTGAGATGGTCAAGAGCACCTTGAGTTCTGTAAAGACCCCCTTTTTACTGTACAGCAGAAAAGAAAAAAAAAAAGAGACGGAACTGAGATAAATATTTGGCTAAATTCTGTACATGGGATATTTTCAGTATGGTTGTGAAATGGCTTTAGAATTAGTTTCAAAGGAACATAAAATGGCTTTGTAATTACAAAATAGATTTGGAATGATTGAAGTCAAGTACATGTTCTGAAAAGCATCCTAAAAAACTTCTTGGCATTACAGAGTCTTAGATGTCTGTTTTATGTTCTATCTTGGGAGCAGATGAAAATCTGGTTTTTTTCTAGACATTAATGTTTGCTATAAAGTGTAGTGAGAAAGTTAGTAGGACACAGCAGAGGAAGCATTGTCATGCTCATAAACAAACATTCTGAGCAGCTGCAGGCTCAAGAGCTTCAAGAGCTGCTGGGCAGGGAGTGCCACAGCAACTGAGAAGCCAAGAGCATGGGAATGCAGCTTGGGATCCAGGAAAGCAAAGAAGCAATCACAAAACATGCTGAGTTGGAAGGGACCCATGAGGATCATGGAGTCCATCTCCTGGCCCTGCAGAGGATACCCAAGAGTCACACCACATGCCCAAGAGCACTGTCAAATGAAGACAAATTAAAGATAAATTAATAAAGATAAATTAAGAAGTTATTTGTGTCACCTAACTTCTGCGACCTGAGCAACTCTCACGGGGTTTTCATCCCTCCACTGAGCCCAGAGGGGACACCATCTTCTTCACCAAACAGAATTCAGTTAGATGTCTAAAGCTGATGGTAAAAACTGTGCTGCTATAGCAGATAACAAGGCAGCTGGAATACATTCGCTTCCTCACACCCACAAATCTGCAGATGCACACCTTTGATTCTCACTAACAAATCCTGCCCTCATTTGGCCAGTGAGTTCTTTCTCCAGCTTAGGAAGAATTTGCAATATCCATGCCTTGGTCACTTGAACTGGATTACTTTGGACAGCTGATGGCACAACTGGGGAAGTCCAAGCTCCACGCCATGGAATATTCCATCTGTTTCAGCGGAGAGCCCATTCCTTGGATCTTGGTCTCAGTGATTTTATTAGTCAGACTCTGGGGGGCACTAGGATCTCATGATGAAAGACGTGGGATAGAATCACTGCTGTTTCCCACACTCGTATTTGCAGCTATTTGGATTTTGAATGTAAAATCAGGGCCAACAGTGATTAAGTTTCAGATGAGTCTCATCACGCCTCAGAATTCCCCTACTTCCAGTTCCACGAACTCTCTCTGGACCTCTTCAGCTGGGAAACCAGCACAGAGATCTCAGGAGAAAATTGCTTAGCTTCAGCTCTGAAACTGAATGTGCAACATGATTTTGCAACGTGTTAAATACTTGCTAAGTCCTACAGGGCCAGCTGGCGTAGCAGGAGCATGGAATGGGCCGAGGTACTGAATCCCAGAGCTGCTCCCTCTGGACTGCTTCCCCCTTCCCCCTGCCCTTCACAGTACATTTGTTTAGCTCTTGATCCCAAACAAACCTAGAGAGCACAGGGACATGAGCAGGTTGCTGTTTTTTCCCCGTGGCTCCTGCTCAGCAGTGACTTCTCTTCCCTCTGAAGCACAGGGTGGGTTCATTTCTCTTCAAATTCTCATCTTGCTCTTCTCTGTAATCATCTCAGCTTACAGGACCAAGCAACATCCAAAACCTTTATTAACTGCAATGAGAAAATTGCTCCTAAAGAGAAGTTAAGAAGACTGGGGCAGAAAAAGCATGATTTGAGGTAGGTGCAGGGAAGCCTTCAAGGATGCCTGGAACACCCACACAGTCATCTGCCCTGTTCACAACACTAACGAGGAACCACTACCATAAAAATAACAATAATAAATAGATCCAATTGCAAAATCCACATTTCAGCCTGCTACTTATATGGATTATGTGCTACCATCTCCTCTCCCTGACTGTCTGATATGGTTAGCCAAAATGGCAAGAATGGTAAAACTATCATCAAACATGTGACTTGCAATTTAAGCAATAAAACTATTTTCATGAAACTCCCTATTATGTAAGGCAAAAATATCACAGAATTTATGGCATTTGTCTATATAGGGAGGAATTCAAATGACAATTGCCTGCTAGCAGTCTCAAGACCAAACAATTACAGCGAAATATGTTTAAATAAACCATACTTATGGTTAAATGTATGGATTTTCAAAGAACACTGAAAACCTTGAAAATCTCTTCAAATTAATCACTGCAAATTATTCCGTCAGTTACAATTCTAGTCATCTGTGATTGGGAGAGTAAAAAGCATGTAATTTATTTGTCTGACTCTCACAAAGTGTCCACCCATTCCTTTAAGCTGTATTTTCACCACGCTTTATGGGGACTGTTAGACAGCTCTACAAAAGCATTTTAACATCAAACTGAGCTTCCCAACATATACTGGGCAGAGACCAGAACTTCTAGGTGAAACCCCCAAAAGGGAATATTATGTGGCATCTTTGATAACTGCAGTCCCTATTGTCTTTAATTTCTAGATTAAATGCAAAAGGAGGTGGGGAAAGAAAATCCTTTTTCACAGACTGATATTGTCATCTGAGGATATTATCTAACTATAATTTATGCTTTAAAGCACTTCAGAAGGAACTGATTTTTTTATAGATGCCTGAACTCTTATGATCTGTAAAGCTGCCAGCTGTTAATACTCTGGAGAAATAGAAATTCAGTTATTTAAAACCACAAAGAAGCAAACCAGAAATCCAAGCTACAGAGCATACAAAGAGAATTCTAATTTGACCTTTGTCTTTAATCCAAAGTCAGAAAATGCTCAGCTAAAAATGGGGTAAGTGCAAGACTCAATTCAAACCCACTCAGAGGCTGAGAAAAATGATGTGTATCAGAACCTCAGCTAAGTGCAGACGAAGCCAGTGCACAAACACCCACCTTCCCAAGCCTTAGAACAACCTTTATTGTGGAAAAGCCTGTTGTTCTGTCACAGCAGTGCAAATGAGCAGCTGGAGCACATCTGTGCTGCCGCTGCCACCACTGAGGGCTCCAATGCACATTGTTCAGTCTCTGCTTTTCATACACAAAAAGGTGCCAAGCTTTTGCTTGGCACTCTCTAGAACTACTCTGAGTCCTGAACTAAACAGTCGAAATCATCAAGAGCTGGGTTTTGCTGCCCTCCACTTCCCTGGACAGTCCAGCCCACCAACAATTGTCATGCAAACCAAAGTGGTTTCTCAGCAGGTGGTGTGGTAGTCAAAATGGGAAAGGGTGACAGTGCTCTGCCTGTGGAGGGGATGCAACACTGCACCCCGTGGCTGTGGCTGCAAGGAGACTTTGTCCCTTGTCCCACTGTGCTTTGACGGTGGCATATATCTGACTTTTCCAAGACTTTGTCTTAAGATTTATCCATCACTGCTATCATTTTGTGGGTGCAACTGAAACTCAACTGGTCTTGAAAGAAGAGCTCACTAAAGGAGCTTCAGAGGAACTGAAGCAAGCAAGCTCCTCTGCCTCTGGCCACCCATCCCAGACTTGGTCCACATTTTTCTGAGCCTTCCTGTTTCTACCCCCAGGGACGATGCAAAAGCCAAGCATCACACCCATCTCAAACTCCCTCATCTCAATACCTCTTTTTTCTCTCAAGGACATGAGAAACAACCCCATGTTTCTTACTGAAGAGTGATGTTGTTTGGGTGTGAGTCCAAGCAGTGACTGCCAAGAGAAACAACACTCTCCCAGCAGCTCCCACTCTCTGTCCTGCACCCCCAGTTCAGTGGGTCAGTTAAGCAAGAAACCTGACTGAAAAGAAGCGCTCCTGCTTTCCAAAGGTGTTTTTTTTGATGTCCAAGCACCTGCCATCCAAAGGCACCTCCCCTGAGGGGCCCTCCCACCCAGCTCACCTCCCATCCTCCTCGCAGCAGCGAAAACAGAGAATCCACACAGCTCACCCTGATCTCCCAGGCTGCCCACTGCTTCCCACTACAGCAGTATCCGTTTGCTCGTGCCCACCAGGTGTTTGAGATAAACTCTGCACGAGCAAACTGCAAGCAGGCCCTGGGCACAAAGCCCTGGGGGGTCTCATCCAGAGATTCGCTTCTCCCCACCTTCCCCTGCTCCAGCTGCTGAGCAACAGCAGCCACAGCATTCCAGCTTTAATCATAGTTTTGTTCACTCTCCACAGAGCAGTAATAAAAAGTTCAACTGGAGGGGGGGGAGAAATACCACAACTAGTCATTCCCACCAGCCATACATCTGGCCCTTAATTACCCTATGGTATTTATATAATCAACAAAATATTCAACTTGTATGACTGATCGTGCTGGAGTAGTGGAACGCATTAGCAAATAAATAGCAAAACACACAAATTTGTCAACAGATGGATTACAACCCAACGTAATTAAATGCAAAATAGTTCTGCTTTTAAAGCAATTGCTCATAAATTAGCCTGTCAGCAAATGTATGCAACTAATTGCATGAAAAAAATTAGGCCATAAGACAATATTATCTGCACATAGTCTTTCCAAACAATGTAAAAATGATTGGGTACATTATTAATTGAAAAGAAGTCAAACTGCATTAGTTTAATTGCTCTTTTTTGTGCAAACCTATTAGAATAATTTATACCATATTTACTCCTCTTTACATTTGATGATAGGTATTTAACTCTTGTTTGTAGACTAGCAAGGATGATTTTACCTTTTTCTCAGCTTCATAAACGTAATAAAAATTCTGCTTGTCCATGTCAATGGTGAACTAAGACTGTGTCCCAAGAGGGTGTAAGGAGAATGGCAGCTGAAGCTGTCCTTGCAGATACAGCCCTTTTTAAATCAACCAGAGGCTGATACAGAAATCAAAGGTGGCAAGAAAAGCTTGTTTGCAGAGAGGGGAGACTAAAGAACTATAAAACGCATTCTAAAAAAGGTGCATCCGTAGTGACATTGACAGCCCTGAGCAAAGCCAGTTCGGAGCTGTGAGCTTTCACATCCAGAGCCTGGCTCTGTGACACATGATTAAAGGTTTAATCCCACGATTTTCAGCCCAGGATCTGCCCAGGCTGGACTGGGATCCATGGGCTACTGACCAAGAAGCTGTGAGAAGTCACACAAAGAAACACAGCCTGTTCCCTCCCACTCTGTGCAGGAATTGGCACCGCTGTTCTCCCTATTTTCTCCCAAATGGTTGAGAGGAACTTGCAGCCCAAAGCTGGCAGTGATGAACACAAAGATTGCACTGATTTTAGAAAACTTTGTCTAAGTTCTCTAGCCAAGAAAGATCTATAGTGAGCTTAATTCAGGTCTAGTGCTGCTACAGATGGGGAGAGCTTCTGCTGACATCAGAGAAACTACCCCAAAAGGAAGATCACAAGTGTGATGTGTTTCATGGACCTAATCAAAACATCTGCAATTTGAGCACAGGTAATGAACTGCTCACAAACAATTGGTGAACTAAGAATCATCCATGTAAATTATTCAGTGACTAATGAATATGTTTGAGAAAAAAAAAATTAAAGAAAAAAAAGAAAGCTATTTACTTATCTTGAGCATTTCCCCCCCTCTCTCCTTAACATGAAGTAAAGCTGACAGAGAAGTAGGAAGAAACAGAATTGCATGGAGAAGTTACCAGTTTGGGGACAGAAACACATCTCTCCAAAAAACTCACAAATGAGCAAAGTTGTCAGCTGAACCAAAATGGAAACGCTGACGATCCAACAGCAATTCCCACTCTGGACACTTTTCCCAAAACAATGAATGCAAGGGGCTCGCAAAGCAGAGCCTTGCCTGGCCTGGCATGCCCAGGGAGGTGGAGAAGCTGCATTCAAATTCAGCACTTTGCTCTCAACAGAGAATGAAGTCTTATTCATTAGGCTACAGAATATTCACAGCAGAGCTGATCATCTCTGACTGATGGCATAGCCACTGTGAAGTTGTTGGATGAGAAAAGCAGAGAAACAGCAGGGTTTGGCTGTAGCCTCCAGCACAGCCTCCTGGCACTGGCACCCTGTGTTCCACACACAAGTGTACATTCAATAACAGGACATGGAGTGGAGGAGCCTCCTTAACCCAGCCCAGGAGCCCCGAGAGCCCCTTCAGTGGGGTTTGGCTCCTCACAGCAGTGTTGTCACTTCAAAGGGCAGAACGACACCCTTCATCCTAATGTCTCACCATGAGGAAAGAGAAAATAACCTCTTGGGTCACTATCCGCAGGGCACCACAAGAAACACTGTGGGTGTAGGGATGAGTCTTCCCAGCCTCCAGAGAATAAAATTTGTTTCTTGACTGAGTGCTTCAGCTGGTGAAGTCCAATGGAGCCTGGCAATAGCTGGTAATGAGAAAGTTTCTTCGGCATATATTTCAAAGCTGACATTTATGGACAACCCTCCAGAAGAAACTGATAAAATAATCCCAGGGGGAAGAGGCCTGTAATTGCTCGGGTTGGTGATCTGGGAGTCTCCTCTGAGATGTTTTTGCCTGGAAGGAAGGGGAGCACTCATGAAGTGAGGAGTTCCTGCTGGTGTTCCTCCTGTAGGGTTTGGTACGTGCCAGCAAGGGACACTCGGTGGCCAAACCTGTGGGAGTCACTGAACATTGGGAGTCACTGACCACCAAACCTGTGGGAGTCACTGACTGTGGAAAATGCAGCTGCTGCTGGGAAGACATGGGCACCACAGGATCCCTGAAAACACTTTTAAGTTTCCATATTCCCATCCGGACTCTAACAGAAGCAATTTTTTTGTGCTGCCCACAGCAAATCTGGGGGGATCTGGAACTATTACAAAATCATTTGCAGCCTAGCCATACATACTCTAAAATCCTGCAAGTTTGTCATAAAAGAGAGGAAATTTCTCTCAAAATTAGCTTTGGACTGCCCAAAAGGAAGTTCAGGGTTAAGATTGCCTCCTCCTACTCTGCAGATTTGGAAGATACAACTTGACAATGATGAATCCAGATAATGTTCATAAATACACAAGTACATTTAATCAGTACTTGGTATTGCAAAGAATGTCTCTGCTTTTCCTGCATTAAATTTCCTAAGTAGTTTCGGAAAGATACAAAATCAAGGCTGTTACGAATTCCTTGATTCAGACAATGCAGGGGAAATGGAGAAACTGAGCCAAATGAAAAGTGAAAATAAGAGTAGCAAATTTAAACTCTTCACTCCTGGGCTTGTAAGCTTAGAGCATTATTGTCAGCAGAGTATTCACCTTAAAAATCTGTATTTCACTCCACTGGAATTACTGGTTACAGCTTTTTCAAAGTGAGTGCTTGCTCCTGAGAAATTTACATTACATGAAGCTTGGGAGCATGATCAGAAATTTAACTTAGCAACTCAGCTGCTCTTTCAACCTCCTACAGACCTGCAGGGTTAGAAAGAGCAGAGGTGGACCTGGAGCAGTGTCCATCACCTCTGCCCTCTCAGACCACCAGGGAAAGGCTACAGGGTGGTGGGAACAGGGCCATCTGTGTGGTGTGCACTGGTGGAATTCCCCAGAAATGCTCTGACTTTACCACTACTGGGTATGCTAAGAAGAGGAAAAAATTTAAATGCACTTAAGAGAGGCTTCTGTGAGCGCTTGCAGTACACACTGTCTTTCCAAAGATTTTTGCTTAGGGTATATCCTGTTGTGAGCTATTAAGGATTCCTCATGTCCTGAAGGAGGCACTGGGGAACTCTTCAGAAATCTCCCATTACCCACCCAGGTGCTGCTGAGCAAAGGAGACTCATTGATCCCGAGTCTTCAGAAAGTCTTTGCAAAGCCAGAACAGAAAGAGGATATTTTTTTTCCCCTTTTCACATTAGATCCAACCAAATGGTTGGACAGAAGCACAAACTTGCTTCACAGCTGGCAACTTCCAATTACTCTAGCAAATACCTTAGGATGCCTGTTGATTAGAGAAAGTGAGAAGCAAAACTGCAGAGACACCAACAGCCGTGGCAAACACATGCATCTGAGACAGAGGAATTTCACAGCATATAAGGTGTCTGCTGAGGCAAAGTTAGGCCCTACTTGGAGAATTTTAATGTATTCAGCAAGTGGAAGACAAATGAACACTTAATGCTGAATTATTCCTGAATTGATAGTCGACTGTGCTTTCTCCCCCGTTTCAAGCTTTGCTTCACAAGGCTTGCTAAACTCTTACAAGAAATGCCAAAAAGCTGACAAGCATTTCCAGACGATGGGGAAAAGATCTGCTGGTAATTATTTGTGTTGCTGTTGAGCCCAGGAGCTGTGGTGGTAGGCAAGGAACATTTGGAGCTGTGTGCCGCACACGCAGAGCAGGGAGAGGCTCTTCCCCTGAGTGCTTACAGAGCAGCAGGACATCGGGGCCTGAGGCACAAAGGCAGCCAAGGAAGCAAGGAGAGAGCACAGCAGTGGTGTTAGCAGCAGCCAGAAATTGCATTGGCTATGTGGCAAAGCAAGATTGAAACAGGGGATGGCAGAGAGGAGAATGGCACATCCTGTGGGAAGGTCCTTCCAGATGTGGAAGGCTGAGTGAGCACAGCTGCATCCCTGACTGAAAAGGGAGACACTGCCCTGGCAGCATAAGGGAAGGGGAAATGGGGACATGGAGAGATAGGGCAGGGCCTTTAAAGGTAAGGCAAACAGTAATGCTGGTGGTGGTGGTAGGAAAACCCCCCAACAAACCAAAAAACAACAAAAGGGAGGAGCAGAAGGACACACAGAGAGGTTCCACAGCTGAACCAGCTGGCAAAAGGCACTGGAGGAAGCACTTTAGACAGCTGAGTGCAGGAACCTCTGTGAATGCTGGAGAAAACAAAGCTGTAGGAACTCAGCTGGAGAAGCCCCGATGAGAATGAGAGCTGGAGTGAAAAGAAGCTACAGCAAAGGTTTGAGTGTGAACCAGCTGCAGCGTGGACATTAAGACTTAGAGAAGAGATGAAGGACCCAGGTGAGAGGGAAAATGATGGGACTTCCCATGTCAGCTGCCAAAGGAGACACAGGATTGTATTATCCTTGGTATGACACTTCCTTCTGTGCTTTAAGATGTGTAATCTGGATGCATGCACTAAAAAAAAAAAAAAAAAAAAAAAAAAAAAAAAATCAAGATTTGCCAATGTGGGTGGATAAACCTGTCATTATTAAAATGAATCCATTAACTATGATGCTTTATAAACTCCAGATGATCTCTCCTCTATTATCCCATAAGGAGATTAAAATTTTTCATTGTTGCTTTTATGCAATTTCTCTTTGTAAAGGGAAATAGCTCAAGGTTAAACTGAAAAACCTTTTCCATCCAATAAAGAGGCCATATTAATTTTCCCTCATCTTAGAGAAAATGTATGGCCTTGTGAGACATGAAGGCACTAAGTGTGCTTCTTTCTAGGCTCCTAACTGATCTGTTTAATAATGGAGCAGTGCCTTGGCCAGCCATCTGCTTTACTGCTCTGCTCTGGTAGGGAGCGAGGCTGCCCATGTCACTTCCAATCAGTTAAATTCAATCCAAACAGATAAAAGTTTGCAAAATACATTTTAAATCCCGGGAACAAGCAGTTAAGCCCTCTCTTGCAAATTAGGTGTTCGGTGACTCTGATCTCCCTTTTAATTTACTGCCTCCAAGAAAGGAAGTAGAAAATAAGAACAATGTTCCATTCCTGGCAGCAGTTTAGAGTGTGAATATTGTACACTTGAGCACCCACGGCAAAAAGTTACATTTTGGCCTGTTGTGCACAAACTCTGCATTGGATTTAAGCACAATACTCACCCACACCCCCCCTCCCACCCGATTTTACAGCTGCAATAGAAATCCTGACCTCTGCACGAGGTAATGGTACGGCAGCACCCTGACCTGCACAGATAAACTCCAGGTTTTTTAATTATCCCTTCCCAAGAGCCAAAACCAGGCAGTGTTTCTCCTGGCACACACTGCTGTGCTCCCATGGTCTCATTCATGCACCTCTCAGCATTCTCTGCTTCCTGGTCTCTCAGCATGAGCCCAGCTCTCCTCTGCTCGTACCCTCCCTTCAGAGGCTACAGCCAATTCCACCTCCATGGCTAACACTGGCTGCTGCAAGGCTCCTCCACAAGCAAGTGATGAGTGTAGAATAAGCTGTATAATCGGAGTATTGGTCTTCATAGCAGAAATGCTGGCCAGATGTCAGCTTGGAGCACATGCAGCAGCCACGGTGCCAGCTCACATGGGCTGTGCAGCACACTCACAGCCCAGCAGGCTCACCCCAGAGGCACTGCATCACTGCTTTTCCATGGAAAGATGGAGTCCTGGAAAATCTCCACGGGTAGCTCCTGCCCACCACAGTCAGCAGTGTTTGCTGGAGGAACAGAGGACAGAGCACATCCACTGTGTTCAGGGCATTGATGGCCTGTGGCTGTCACTGGGGACAAATCTTCCCTGCTGCTTTCAGAGGGATGATTAGAGTTTGTGCTGGAATGCAAGTGCCCATTAACAGCCAAGGTAAGTGAAAGTCAGGAAATTATACAAAACATCAGTTTTATGAGCTGAAAGATTTGTTACTTCCACCCACACAAGTGAAGGCATTATTTTAAAAAAGTGTTTAAATTCTTAAACCTTATTCTTCACGTATCAAAAGAAAGAATCCGCTAGAAACTCCCCCCTCCCCCCAGTTCTGGTATGAACCTCCCTAGGTGCCTTTTAGAGGTTTTTGATGGATAGCTTAACTCCTAATTGTCTCTTCAAAGGCTCTTCTGATTCTAAAATCTGTCGGATTGTCAGAGCTGCAGCCAGGTGTGCTGGATTTAGGGATGAATGCCCAGGACTCAGACATCAAGTCTCCAGGCCAGGCAGACAGAGCAGGGATGCACCACCCCACACCAGACACGTCCCACCTGGCCACCACCTCCCAGGATTTCTGCTCCTGCCTTGGCCCTGATGCCTTAGGATTTTAACTCTTATATTTTTCATGTATTTATAATCCTGCAGTTCTTCAGTGTATAACTCTAACTCCACATACAGTGTGAGCTGCTGTTCTCCCATTCTGGTCAGACACAGCAATTCCTCTCCGGGCCTGGGAATCAAGGACCCCTCACTGCCCCAGGCCCTGAGAAATGGAAACAAAAGTGAGTTGGGGGGAGCAAACTTGGGGTAAATGACTTCATTACCTGCAGCTGTAATTGGAAGATTAACCCCAATATGCAAATGGACCAAACTTACAAAACTGTGAAAACCTGTGACCCGTGGTCCATTTTGGGTGCAGCCCCTCTGGGGCTTCATCTGCCCTAAATGTACCTGAAGGCCCTTCAATAAATAGAACTGCTTTTTATTCCCTTGGTTTTGCCTGGCCTCTGTTTTTAGGTAGCCCCAAAAGGCATCATCCCTCTACCTGATGGGAGCAGGAACAGTCTAAGGAGTTGCTCGAGTTTTACAGGTCACTTCTGATGGGGGTGGAGGAGCAGACCCAGCAGAACACATGAGGGCAAAAATGAAGAAAAACACAGCCCTTCCCAATTTTCCTCCCCATCCTTCCCTCCTCCCCATGACCCTTCTGTAGATTGCTTTAAAACAGGTTTGCTATTCATCCACACAACCACAAATAAACCACTCTTGCACTGCTCACTTACTAAAAAGTGTTTTCTTTTAAAATACATAAAGTCCCAAAACAAAACTGCCAAGAACACCAAGTGAAAGAACACAGTTATGTATCAAATGGTTTATAAACATCAGACTCTGAAAAATAAACTGGTTAAGACAAGGATCCTGATCCTTACCAGAAGTGCCTATAGAAGGCTGGGGTTGTTTTACTGAACCAGGCTTTTGTGAGTATTTGATCTGAAGACGTACCAGTGTGGGAGACATGAAAGAGTAACCTGCCATTTGAACTAGCTGGAAAAAATCAGTAGGGAAATATTAAGTTGAAAGCCTTTGCATGAATTTTCAAATGTCATAAAAATATTCCTTTTCACCTACAGATCAAATAAATATAGGAATCTTCTGCCTAGAGATATCTTTCAAGACTTCTATCTCTTCAACACAGGAGCTGCCTACTCAGAAGAATTCAGAGTCCAGCTCCTCCTGCCTACAAATCAACCAACTGCTCTGAAAGTAGCAAGAATGGAACTTGGGACTTTAGTCTAAAAAAAGAACCTACTTCTGCAACACAGACAACACGTCTTTTCCTCTCAGCAATGCTTCCATACTTATTCCAGTGTCTGGGGCTTTTTTAGACCCAGACTTTTGTGGCAGCCTTCTGCAGCTTCTTCTCCCAGATGTGAAGGAGGGGAATGAAGCTGCACCCAGCCTGGGCAGCTTGGCTGAGCACACAGTTACAGAAGTAGGGCTTGATGCTTGCCTGCCACAAGTAAAATTAAGTCTTCAGCCTTTTTTCACAATTTGAAGGTGAAATCCCCAATCAATAATACTCACAGTCTTCCTTGAGCTACAACCAAGGAGCATAGGCCAAAATCTCTGTTCCTTATTTTTCTTCCTCTTCCCCCATAGCAATCCTTCTAAAAATTCAATCTTGCAGTTCAAGCTTAAATTGCTCACTTTGAGACTATCCAAACCTCTAGGAGCCCTGTCTGACTGAAGGATTTGTAGTAACTTTGATGTTTTTGTAGCATCAATGCTCAGAGGTACTTTTTCAAAGATTTTATACAGACTGTCTCATCATATATAAGCAACTGGACATTAATAATCTAGCAGTAAAATGTAAGACATTTGAATGGTTTGGAAAATAATGAGGCCTGTATTTAAGATATCTGTCCCTACGTAAGTTATTAGAGTACAAGGATCCATACACAAAAATCAATCTTAATTGTCCAGAACCAGCTTTCAGCTGGAGTTAAGAATACATCATTCTAATTCATTGCAAGTAACACACACACAGCAAGTGACAAATACCCCAACCAAAAGCACATGTGATGTTCTGCTCCCAAGCTGTTATTTTTTTTTGAAGCAGACACATTCTTTTAATGAGATGCTCTGCACATGGGATGTAAGAATGTCTGACCCTAACTCAGCAAAGGACTTGTTCCCAATCCAATTAATGCCTGTGCTTAAAGTAACCTTGAACTTGAAGGAGATACCGAATTCCCACTGACTTCAAGAGGCAGGAAAGCTGTGGCAATATGAAGCAGAAGTATCCCAGGGCCCACAGAGCCTCGTAAGGGAAGCACAGCTCTGCATTAATCTGTCTCAGATGCCTCTAGTGGGGATCCATGTGCACCGTGCTTTGCCCACTGATGCTGCAATTGCCCTTCTCCCCTTGGGACACCCATGCCCCAACTCCCCTCCTGGCCACTCACTTCTGAGGCCACAATTCCCTTTCCCAGTGTGATTTCTGCAGGGGATTTTTGACCCCACTTCCTAGTGATGCCGTCTTGGTTTTTGCCTTTTTTTCTTTTCTACGTTCTCTGTATTCTTCACACGTATATTTGGAGCTCTGTGGCCTATTAATTCCAGCTAGATTTCCCAGTACTTTTCCATGCCCTTTCCCTTGGCAGGAAGACAAAACAAATTCCAGAGCTCCAATCCCCGGGGGTACAAGGTCCCGATCCTATTTTGGTTCTTCCCGCGAAGCAAGGTTGAGAACAGCTCTTCAAGATGGACATTTTCATGGACAAAGTACAGCTGGTACCAAGAGGGGTGGCTCCAGAGAAAGGGCTTGACTTGGTGGGGGAATCACATCACCAGTTATCCTCCTAAGTGGTGTTTTTTATCAAAAATGCTAATTTCCTAAAACCTATAAAAACTGTATTCACCCTGTATGGGTGGANATTTTTGACCCCACTTCCTAGTGATGCCGTCTTGGTTTTTGCCTTTTTTTCTTTTCTACGTTCTCTGTATTCTTCACACGTATATTTGGAGCTCTGTGGCCTATTAATTCCAGCTAGATTTCCCAGTACTTTTCCATGCCCTTTCCCTTGGCAGGAAGACAAAACAAATTCCAGAGCTCCAATCCCCGGGGGTACAAGGTCCCGATCCTATTTTGGTTCTTCCCGCGAAGCAAGGTTGAGAACAGCTCTTCAAGATGGACATTTTCATGGACAAAGTACAGCTGGTACCAAGAGGGGTGGCTCCAGAGAAAGGGCTTGACTTGGTGGGGGAATCACATCACCAGTTATCCTCCTAAGTGGTGTTTTTTATCAAAAATGCTAATTTCCTAAAACCTATAAAAACTGTATTCACCCTGTATGGGTGGACTTTTGTGGACATCCTTCCATAACTGCCCCTGGAGACCTCCAAATAAAGATCCACTTTTATATTATCTTCTACACTAAAATTTCTCCTGAGTTTCATTTCTAGGGTGAAAAAGGCAACACTGGCACCCTGACCCTGACACAGGCCTGGTTCCCACTGCCCAGATCTGTAAAAGGACAAAGGAAACCAAGCCTCACATGCTGCCAAATGTTCAAGACAGAGCCACAGTCTTCAAAAAAAAGCCTCAGAGTTGTAGCTGACACCAGGTCCAACAACATCTCTTTTTCCTAAACATCCCAGTGCAGACAGGTCTCTGGATGATGCTGCAAGGCAATTCCCCATAGGCCTACTTTTATTTCTCCTGTTGTGTTCAGACCACTGATCTGGGATGGAGTAGGAATTCCAGTGCTATTACTAGTCACAAATGAAAGCAAACTCTGACCTATTTTTTCCACCATTCTAGTTTGACAAGTAAGGGCATAAGGAATTAATTCCAGGAAAAGACAGGAGTCTTTTTCTGTCGGGGACCTGCCTCAGTTCCTGGAAAAAAAAGTCAATTACTCAACATTTTCCACAACTGCCTTTATCAAGTTCTCCCTCGTTTTTGTGGTTAGAGGGCCTCAAGTCTAAAGCCAGGACTGGAAATCTCTCCGTGATAGCACAGGTCCTTAAGACAGATCACATAATACTAATCCTCACACTTACATCTTCTGTGTATTTAGCCCAAAGTGTTTTGACAAGGAGAGAATGGTCTTCAACATCTGCTTAAAGCCAAGCACATGCTTCAGTGGGCTACAAATAGAGCTCTTTAAGTCTGAAATAACACATTTCGTAAAGCTCTGCTCCAGAAAACACACTTCAAGGTTTTACACATAAATACTGCACAGATCACCAGTAGCTCTAACATTTCCCATACGCTCCTGTGCACATTTAAATAATTTCCTCTGCTGTTGGTCATTTATATACAGGCACTCACGTCTCACAAAACCATGTACAGAGGTTCTTGTTTTCATCATCCCCTGTTTTTGGCTTTAGCTGGTGAGGGGTCATCAGAGAGTCAAACTGGTAGATAATGAAAGGCTTCAGGACTATTGATTTTTTAAAATGAAGATCATAAGTTCCAAAATCTATGAAAAGAGAGTTCCCCTTTGGAAGACACATGCACAGCTTGTTGCTCTTGCCCTGACACAATACCCTGTGGAGGAGTGTGGAGGAGTATTTTTTGCTCTAAAAGATACAATCTCAAATGATTTATACTTTACTTGCTCTTGAAAAGACCTTTTGTATCTGTCTGAATTCTCTTTCCTAGAAATATCTGACACTTTACAAAACTCTGCTTTGATGCTGAGATTAAGTGTATCAGCTTTCTTAGGAGAGTGCTCAGGTTGATTTCTGAGCATTCTTAATGAAAACCTCTTTTCCTCTGTTCTTCTCATAGTTCATTAATTTTTTATTTTCAAGTGTGATCCAAGGCTTTACTGAAATGAGCAGGAGTATTTGAGATTGCAGACATGGTTAAAACCAGTGCCAGCTTACGCTTAAGTTCTTTTAATTTTTAACAGTCCTTGCCCTGCAGGTATAAAAAGGGAATTAAAGCCATAAGGCACTGCTTCAGATTTGTTCTCTTAATTAGCTCCTGCCATGGTGGATTAATTCCATCTGCAATGTGTTGCCATCTCTGCAGAAGTTTATTGTAGTGGAATGGGGGATTAATGAGCAGAGTGGATGCCTCGACATCCCAGCTGTCCGTAAACTGGCTGTAATGGGATCAGTGCAGATGGCACCAATGCTCTCCTTAAGTCTCACTGAAGGTGAGGAATTCATTTTCCATAAACCTGCCACATGCAGTTACTCATCCACTGCAGAGAACAAAGTGTCAGGGCTGCACATCTAATATCTTAAAAATAGTGGGCAGTGGATCTGATAATCTTAAAAGACTCTTCCTTTTCTGAAGAAATGGTGGGGTTTTAGCCTTAGATTTTTAAGATGAATTAGAGAGACTAACTGTGTTTTCTCCTCTTGTATTTTAAGTACAGTAACTAAATGTAAATACATTTAAAAACTGGAGGATTTCTTTTAAAGCTGGGAAAGCTGCTGCTGGCACCCAGGCAGTTCAGCAGTGAATTCTGCACTGGGGTCTTATCCCTAATGAACGAGTCTCTGGGATAGGTTGTTGGGGCAATACAGAATTTTCCTTAGGATAGTTTAAAACCCAAATACCTCCAGTAAATCTGGGGAACACCAGAGGCATGAAAGTGGTGAAGGACAAGTAAGTATGTTTCTATTTTAGTTATAGGTTGCACTTTTTCCCACGTTTAAAATCAAAAAAAATCTTTACTTGCTTCTTAATGTCCATTCCTGCGAAACATTCCCATGAAGTAATATCTGAACATATCACCTTTCTGTCTCAATACCTGCATTACTTCATTTTACATCTTGATTACTAACAGACACAAGTTATTCTCTTTTAAAAACACAGGTCTGCTACTCTAGAGTTAGAGGTTCAGTGACTACGACTATTATAGACTGTGTGTAACAGCAAGAGTCTTCATGTATCCCATGGCCTTACCTATAAATGGAGATAATACACCTTTTAGTGCCTGTTTTGTCTACTTTAGACAGTCTGTTACTTGGGGCAGGTGCTGCCATTCTCATGTTCACTTAGTGTCTTGCATAATAGAGTTCCCATCTCTGTTGATGCCTCTGTGTGTTATTAAAATACAAAGGATGTCAAACAGAAAGAGACATTTAAGTGCTCAGGTGCCATGGGAACAATGCAGGTGTGCAGGCATTTCTCTTCATCCTTACAAACCTGCTGCTAAATATAAAAAGCTGTCTATGGCTGTTCTATCACTTATACATAAACCAGAGGCACATCAGACACACTCACAATGCTGGGTAATACATGTTGGGCACCTTCCAGAAGAGCTATCATGAAATGGCAGCAGTAACTCTGATTCCTGGTTGCTAAAGGGCAATAATAATTTGAAACATGATTATTATTTTCTTATGCATCATCTAGTATGTTTTTTGAATGCAAAATGGCAGTTCTGCTCCACTCCTATGGCATCACTTCCTATTCCACACCAATGTCTCTTATTTGAGCTTGAGAACCTGTGGCATTATGTAAAAATCTTTCCTCTAGTACTACAGAAAGGAAGGAGGGAGGGAGGAATCCATGAATCCTGGAATCTTCAGATCAAACCACTTCAAAATAAACCTCTAAGGTCCCATTACTCCACTGGATTTGTGAAAAAGAGCTGGAGACACAAAGCAGAGGCAAGAGCTAATAATTTCAAGGAGAGTGCTCTAATGCCAGGGGATGCAGGATGAGCACAAAAAGCAGCAGCAGCAGCAGCACTGGGTCAGAATGAGGACATCAGAAATAATGGGAGGAAGGTCTTAGAGCAAAGGAAACATGGCTGAGGATAAATCCCTTCTGCCACACAGTCCTCTGAGGGAGGGGAGGACAGGAGAAGGAATCCAGAAGGGGTGTATGGCAGGCAGCAGCTGAAGGCTGTTCTGGCTCTTTGGAAAGCTGGCAGCTCTCCCATGCATGGCACTGGGACAACAACTGTCCCTGTACTCAACTCCAGCCTCAGGAGTAGGAGTACTCCAACTCAGGGAGCTGAACAGCAAAGGAGCTTCCACCAGGTGCAGCCTCCCAGCACTCACCGCGTGCCTCACAATCCAAAGTGGCACAGAAAGGGTTAAATAAAATATATGGCACTCTGCATGCCTGCACTGAAGGCACAGCAGGTAGGAACACTCGGTGCAGGTTTTGGAACACGGCTCTGGGATCTGTACAGGCACAGAATGACAGCAGATATTCACATTTTCTGCAAATGTAAGTAGCTGGAAAGGCCTCTCTGGGCTCTGGTCACACGTTGATTGGTGAGAGCCCTGTCACTGCCATAGAGGGACATCCCTGCTGCCCCTGTGAGGCTCTCACAGCTGTCCGTGGGGCCAGCCAGGTACCAGATCTACTCCAGCACACAGGGATGTGCTTTCACACAGCCTTTTCTTCCGTGTTCGGTCTGTGACAAAGGAACAGCACTCAGCCCAGCAACCGCTGCTTTGCTGACAGTGGCCTCTGCCTTTCAAAGGGAAATCTCTCAGGGCAATTTCAGATTTTTCTGAAAAATTTCACTTGAGTGACATAAACATACCACAACTCTAAAAGGTCCCATGGCCAATGGCAGCCTAACTTCTCTGTACGGGCATCCAAATCCAGAGAGCCTTGTCCAACACTTTAGGAGAAGGGTAAAAATCAGTCCCCAGATGTCTAGTTCAACATACACACCTTGTCCAACTAACATTCAGTTAGTCATAACTTCCTATCACCAAATTATCATGTAGAAGCATGAAAGATAAAAAAAGTCCTGCTGGCAGCCTAAACCCCGGTCTGACTCCTGTGTGGCCCTCAGCACGTTGTGTCCAGCACTTCCTGCAGCAAAGACATTCTTCATCCTGCTCCCACTCCTCCCCACCCCTTTCTGCTGTGCCAAAGCAATTATTTTGGGGATCAGAGTGAGATGTCAGCCCACACACCCCCTCCACAACTGAGGGGCCCCTGAAGTAGTAACATGGGGTCAGGAATGAAAACTGGAAGAGATCTCTAAAGAGCTTTGAGATGAGGGGTTCTTCATACAGCCATACCCTGAAAATTTGTGTCATTTCATTTCAGTGAAATTAAGATTTCCATTTTAGTACAGTGAGGCTTTGGGATGGCTTCTTTTTAACATTTAATCCTTAACTGTAATAACATAGTGAATGAAAAGGAATAGTTTAAATCAAGTCCTGTCATTAAGGTGAAGAATAATGGTTCTCAAGTTGAAAGAGGTGAAATTCAATTTGGTGATTAAGAAAACTGACAGAAAAATTTGATCAAGAACAGTCTCCTTAATGAGGTGGCTGTAGCTAGTTCATTAAAAAAAATGAAGTGGGTAGGAAGGATTCTGCAGTTTTTTGTTTCCCATAGTTGAGAAACCCTCTTCCATAAGGTTTTGAAAATCCAAGACTGATATAAAGGTACATGTTCTCGTGCAATTTTATATCCTAAATCTCTCCCTTAATAAACAAGCTGTTTTAAAGATTAGACAAATGATTTACCCACTTCTATTCTACATCTATAACAATATGTGATTACAGCTTTGAGGAAACCCAAGTCTTCTGTCTTGATCAGTAGAGTTCAGAGCTTCTGGTCTGAAGCCCGTGTGAGTATCCCACTCCTCTGGGGAAATTCCAAGAATTGCTTCAGTGCTTTAATTTATTTACTTTTACTTTATGAAAAAAACCAGCCAAACACAACCAAAAGAAAAACCCCAGGCTACAGAACAATAAATTTGTTTGAATGTAATAATCTCTTTTTCACTCAGTTCTACAAATTACATGACAACAAGCTCTGAAATAATAAATTGTTTGGCTCACTGTTGTGCATTAATCTTTGCTAGAAATCATAAACAAACTTTAGGTCATCAAGCATGGGTTTAATTAAAAAATTTCCAACCCAGTACTATTTTACTACCCTTTCCTAGATTAGGCAATAAACCATGGAGTTTTATATGAAGTAATTTTATTTTTTCCCCTTAAGTGGCTCATGAGAAGGGCAACTTCCTTGAAGCAACTGTGCTTTCCTATTTATCAGTGTACTGCTTCAATGGCCTTCTGCCCATTAAGGTAAAACAGGAAAAGCTGGATTTGATCAGAGCTGGGAGAGGGAGGAGCAGGTAAAAGTATCCATTATTGCTTGAGGAATTATTTGAACTCTGTTTAGTTCAGTGGTCCTTAATTTATGGTTTTCAGATGCATGGAGAGCCTGTTTCCAGCGGTCTTGCATGGACCCAAAGAACAGCTGTGACAGTTGTTGGTGGGCCTAAAGTAATTTTTAGAGCTTCTAACAGAATAAGGTAGTCCACCAGTCTGAACTGAGCTGTACAACCCAAAATTCACTGAAGAAAGTGGAGAGACTAACAGGCTTTGGGTCAAGCCCTCGCAATAAATACTCAAAGTTGCTCAGTATCTTAAAGAAGGGTGAGGAGAGGGAAGGAGAGACCTGACTCCCAGGGGCACCCTGTTAAACACAAACCTCAGATTCTGGAAAACAAAACCAGCCAAGTATCTAGCACCAGAACTGTTGGAAAATATGGATCAGTTCCTCAAGCTAAGAAAGAAATTGTCTCTACCAAAACCATGTGAAGCGTTTCTGCTTTATTCACCTGGCCTAGTCTCCCATAACCAGCACAGCTCGTTTTAGGGCAACTTTTACTTCAGCTCAAGCTGTGCTTTCAGCACAATGACCCAGTGAATTCAGTTTAATCAAGGGGAGTTCTGCATTTGCTCTTGAAAGACTGCAACACCAATTGCTCAGTGACTAAAGAGAAAGCAGGTAAGCTTAAAATGTGCACAGCACAGTGCTCCCAGATAGAATTCTTGCATGTGTGCCCTTCCCTTGGGGCACTCCCCAGCCGTGGAGGTGGGTTTTCCATCCAGTCTCTCCCAAGTTTTCCCACAGGACTGCCTCGGTTCCTTCCTCCTTGCTCTACACCCCTGTCCTGCCCAGCCCTGGTTTTGGCAGATCTTCTGCAGCCTCCAAATAAAAACTTTCAAGGTTTCCAGACAAACTCAGGCAAAGGAACAGGTTCTTCACAGGAGCCTTGCAGCAGTTCAAGCTTTGGCTGCTGCTGAGTGTGGAAGCACAAGAACGGGAGCTGGCCAGCAGAAAGGGACACAAATCCAAAATACCACTGTGATGGCCTCCTGAGGGTTGTGTTTTCTGAGCAGCTGACACCAGAATTTGGCCTCTTCTCTGACCTAGTCCTTTGTTCTTAAAGGACTGTTTTATGGGGCAATACAGTTTTTAGGGGCAATACAATATCAAAACAGGCACAGTGATAACCACTGAAAAAGGATTTTTCTGAAACTGCTGAATTAGTTTTACTTGACCAGTACGTTAAAACACAATGGCTTGGGGTTATGTTTTATTGACTTACAGGACATAAAAGTACACAATTAACAAATTTTACCCGGAGAGAGAGAAATCCTCATCCTTCAGATTTGGTGCACAAAAAGGTTCCCTTCCACTTGCCCCCTTCCGTTCTGTGCTTTAGGTGGGAGAAATCCCTCTAGCCCCGTGGGAAGGCTGCATTTACATTTAAATAGGGATGTTCTCTGGTGATTCTTAAGAGACAAACTAGCTACTCATGGGCTCTAATGAGAGTGTTAATTTATATAGTTTCTGATGTGCAGCCCTGATAAAGGAACATCCTTGAAATCACTTGTAAATGCAAGTTCTCAAAGTAGTCTTCTGGGACTACTCTAGAAGGGAAGCAACTCTCCCCAGGAGAATCAGTCACGGCTGAGTGGCACTTTCCTGGGGCTCTGCCAGGAATGGCCTTCTTTCTTCCTTACCTTCCTCGAATAGCAAGCATCACTCTTCTAATTTATTTTCTTCCCTTTGTCCTGGTCCTCCCCACCTTTTCCCTTGTCCTCCTCCCTCCCATAAAACCAAGAGCTAAACAATGGAAGACAAAGACAACAAGGTTTATGACAGTTTTTCAAACACGGCCAGAAAAAGTAATCTCTGGAGAAATGTGGGTTATAGTCACACCTGCAGTCTAATAACTGTCATCCTCAAGAGACAAGTGCTGTAATAGAGCAGCACTGAAATGCCAGTGCTATTTAATTATTTTTAATATATGCCTCCCTTCTGTAAACCAGCATATCAAAATCATAAGCATTACAAGCAATACTCAATTTCCAAATGAGTCTTCTTTCAACCAAGAGCGCAGAAAGTCAGAGTTGTGTCTTTTTGGTATTTCTGAAATACCACTATACTAAAACCAGCGTAAAAGTCCAGCTGGGAAAGTCCTCCTAATTTTAGTTTTCTTTGTTTTTCTTTAGTTTTCAGCTGTTATTGCACTATATGAATACACCTCCTATTTCTTGCTCACACCCTCCAAAAGGTAGCAGCAGCAGCACTTCACTCTTATTGTGCTTCCAAGTGTCTTATTGTGCTTCCAAGAAATGAGCAGCCAGCAGATACCTGCTGCTGACCTTTGCAGAAGAGGCTGCCCCACCTCCAGGCTCACCTCACAGTACAACAGAAGCTTCTCCTACTTGCCTGGGCATTGAGAGTGTCCCTTTCCTGTGCTTCAGCCTTGCTCACTTACATGTAACATAATGTGCATTTAACCTGTGTTGCCAAAAGTCCCTCTAACTCATGCACAGGATTACTTCAGGCCCTCAAGTCTTTGGTGCAGGGGGTCAAAGCTGTCTAAAGAAGAAGAAGAAAGCTGTCTAGAAGCCACTGCACTATTTTGGGCTCTCCCTTTGGTAAGCACTGGTGTGAGATACGATAAAAAAATGCACTCAAGTAATTCACACTGTCAAATGTTCTTATAAGTTGATAAAATACACTTCAGTCTTTTTCTCTTTTCTTCCTCCCTGGACCTTCCCTGCCCTCCATTCCTGTGTGCATTTCCTCACCCTGACCCGCCAAATTAAACTCAGTAAATGTGTACCAGTAACAGAACAACCAGGAAAGTCCTTCCTGAATTACTGGTGGCTTCAAACCCCTCAGGGCTCTGGCTGTCCCTGTAAAGTACTAGAATTGAGCATCACGGCGCTCACAAGCCAAAGAAGAAGACACTGAGCAGCGAGAGCCGAAGTGCGGATGAAAGGGGCAATGTCTGCGGCACTGAGCAGGCCCAGGCCCTTTTCTTTAGGGCGTTCACTTCACTTCTGTGTGAGCAGGGACTCTGTGTGCACTCCCAGCACTCAGCCCCCCCGGCACCAGGAGCCCGGGCACAGCAGCACTTCCCCGCTGTCACTGGTGGGACTGTCAGCTCCTGGACCGCCCTGCAGCAGCACTTCCCCTCTGTCTCGCCGGCCTTATTAAAGCCATCATTTCTAAATGCTGGGGAGCTGCCAGAACTGAGCCTCAAGCCTTCCCCTGACCTCCAGCTGAGTGCACAAACCACAGGTGATCACAGCCTCCTGCGTGCTACTCTGTGCAACACGGTGTGCAGCAGAGCAACTCACACTCAGAAGGCACTGGCAGCTATAAACCCATTGAATACAACAGCAGCTGCAAATGGGCTTTTAATTCACACCAGCAAATGGTGTAAATCCAGAATATTAAAAGCACAAACATGCTGTTGAAGAGAGGAAGAGGCAAATTAAAGTCAGAGCAACACCAGATTCTGGGAAGAAAGCCAGAAAGCACAGAGAAGGAAGCAAAGGCACTGCATCCTTTGGCCTCATTTGTCATGAGAGGCGATGAAGTTAAAGCTTGTAGGAGAGCCAGGGATGAGCCTTTCTTTTGGAAAGATACCTGCAGTGAAGCTCCTCTTCCATCACAGCTTTCCATCCTCTCAGCAAAGATGTTTAACAACCTAAATCTAAATGCTTTAAAGATTGCTTTAACAAATATAGGCTGGGGAGAGAGTTGATCCAGGGCAGCCCTGAGGGGAAGGACTCAGGGTGTTGATTGGTGCAGGCACAGCCTCAAAAGACAAATGTGTCCTGGGCTACATCAAAAGCAGCAGATCAAGGGAAGTGATTTTGCCCCTCTGCTCTGCTGAGACCCCCCTGCAGTGCTGCATCCACCACTGGGGACAGTCACAATATTAATAGGACGCAGACCTGTTGGAGTGGGTCCAGAGGAGCCCACAAAGGTGACCAGAGCTGACCTGTGCAGTGCAGACAGGCTGAGAGTCAGGGCTGTTCAGCCTGGAGAAGAGAAGGCTTTGGGGAGATCTCAGAGTGCCTTCTAGTACCTAAAGGGAGCTGGGGAGGGACTTTTTAAACAGGTATGGAGTAATAAGACATGGGAAAATGGCTTTAAACTGACAGAGGGCAGGGTTAGATTAGATAATAGAAAGAAATGCTTCCCTTTCAGAGTGGTGAGGCTCTGGCACAGGTCGCCCCAGAGAAGCTGTAGCTGAAAATGTTCAAGGCCAAGTTGGACAGGCCTTTGAGCAGCCCTGTCCAGTGGAAGAAACTATTTAATGAGTGTTGCGGTTTCTCTGAAGTTAAATATCCTGGTGCTTTGTCCAAAGCACTTCTTTTGGTAACTGCCATGAAGTTACCAACCTCTGGACAAACCCCTCCATCCCACCCCTGTGATGCAGCACAAGGCAGGGTAGGGCAGTGCCAAATCTCTGGTGTTCCTGGCTCCTGTGCTCACAGGGAGTGCATCCAATTGCTCACTGTCCATTGTTACAGCAGCATTTTTTGTCACACGAAAGCCTTCACAGTCCAAAGTTGCTACTTTGCTTTAGGGAATTAGCTGCTGGTTTTGCTTTACATTATTAAATTAAAATTACCTTGAAATGTCAGTTCGTTCATAAAACCACAAAATGTAATTTTACTTTTTTTGTTTCTTTGAAAAATTCTTTGATTTCCAGAGTCATGTCATGGGATGTGATCTAGCCATTGCTACCTGCAGACTCTTCAAGAGACAATACTGACAGGCTCAAGGCAGTTTCCATCTGGTAGCACAGCAGTGTTATTTCAGCACTGGATGGCTTTGTGTATTTGAGAAATTCTGTTCAGATAGCAAAATTCATAAAAAGGAAACCCACGGAACTAGGTACCTACATTACCAGATATGGTAAAGAGTTTTTTAGGAGAAGGGAGAGCACTGGGCTCGTGGGCAGTAACCTGAAAGCCCTGGGCCATGCCCAGCAAGGACTCCAGACCATTGGGGACGAGTGCTTTGCTAGCAATGTTCTTACACCTGCTAAAGCCAGAGGCAAAGAAAAAACCTCAACTCTTTGTGAATCAGGCTCTGAAAAGGATTTGGGTTCAGTTACTTCCCCCAACATTTTGCTGATGCCAGAAGGAGGGGAATTCTAGAACTTGGATGACAAGTTGTTTTTTGTTTTTTTTTTTAAAATCAAAACTTTTGATGAAAAGTTGGCTTAGATTTGGCTTCCAGATAAAAAAGTAGACTAGTGCTCATAAATGCATAACCTTGTGCAGTTTTTCCTGTCAAGAAGTAGGTTGAAAGGTACAGAAAGGAGAACTCAGGTTTCACAGCTTAGATTTTCAGTAAAAAAACCTACCCCCCCCCCCAATACTATAGGGGATACACCAGAATAACAGGCATTATTAAGAAGCTATTAACAGCCAGTTGGAAGTCAATTTTCTCTGTGGATTTTTAATTACAGAGAGACAAACCACACCAAATAATCTAAAAGGTTAGATTTGTATCAAAAGGAATCCTGCATTAACCCTGAGGAAGGAGGAAAGGAAATGCCCAGCCCCAAAAGACTTACTGAAGATGCAGCTCCTTCCAACTTTGCTGATGAACCTTTTAAGACCAAAGAGAACATTACTAAAACCAGGGATAAATCTAATAAGTTTTTAAGCATATGAGCTGGCTAGGCTTTGCCCAGAGGTTGTTAATGAGTAATTTGACCTGCTGAAAGCCAAAAGAGAGTTTATTGCTTAACCCTGTAACTACAGTAATTGTAATTAAGTGGTAGCCTGGGAAAGTCTGTTCCCAGCAACCTGCTCAGGCAGAGCAGAAACTTAATGTTTAAACAGGTGATAACCTTGTCATAACTTTTGTCTTGCACTCAGAGTACAATTTTAACCAGTACTCAAGACATTTTGCCAGCTGATGTTTATTACTGACACAGCACAGCTGCTGTGCACAGTAGTGCATTCTGTGCTGCACTATTGTTTATTTATGCTGTGGAAGCACCTGGTGACTCTGGTCAAGGTGAGACACTTTACAAATTCACAGGTCTGACAAATGTGCAGTGTAAGCCCCCCAGAGCAGGGGGCAGGATGTCTCCCTAGGCCTCACAGAACATCTTGGGCAAGTATCCTACAAGCACAGCTGTCTTCCAAACTTCACACCCTGCCCTTGCGATGGCGAGCCACAGCCAGGCAGGAGGATTCCCAAATTCCAGTTTCTATCATTCTTTCCTTTAAACAGATCTCTGGTTAGAACACAGTAATGAACAGAGATATAAACAGCCCTGTGCTTTACCTTTGCTTACATGGCTTCCTGAAACCATGATTTTTGATTAGTTGCTATGACTTGTGAGAATTTGCCACAGTGAGTTTCTCAGCTGTATGACTGCTCCTCAAGACAGGTGCTGGCCTCCACCTGACAAACACAGCTCCTTGCCTGACCTGGCAGCAGGAATTACCAACCTCACCTCCTCTTAGTGACTTGGAACAGGAAGGAAAAACTGTTTAGTGTAAATTTAAGGTTAGTGCAGCATACCCCCCTTTAGGGGTCACAGGGTACCAGATAAACACTCTCTTAAAATGAGCAGCAAACTCCAGGGTTGCAAAGGCTGCTGAGTTAGAAGTAGAAATGTGTCCAGACAGTTCATTGGAGTCTGTTTTAAAAATTATATGCTCTCAGGCTGCCTCTAGCAACTGGTTGTTTTACAGGTGGCCCTTTGTGTTGCAGTCTTAAAGGGAAAAATATAAATTACATACAGTTCTGGCCACACAGACCAAATTCAAGCATGACTTGGATCCTACTCTGCCACTTGGCATGATTCATCAAAAATGATGTAGCTAATCAATTTTTGTCTTCAACAATGCAAAAGCAAACCAAACCCACACATCCCAAAAAACAGATTATTCATCATGGCTATGTGTGAGGACAATTCCCCAAGCCAGCAAAGCTGCACAGGTATAAACCAACACAAGGGAACAAATGTTTTGGCACAGAAACAATTCCAGTGTTCTTTGTGATCATCCCTATTACTCACTATATGCATAAATGGGCTCTGGCTCCCCATCCTACACACGACAGAGATGCCCACTTTCAAATTAACCTGGAATATTGTGCACATTTCATTAAAGCTGAACATAAGCAAATAGGAAATCAATTCACTCTGCAACACTTCTGTTTAAGGAAAAAAAGGCAGCTCGTTGATCAGCCGGCGTATGAAAGAGTTAATTAAAAAAAATAAGGAGAGAAAAACATAAAAGGATAATCCTTGAAGATTATAAAGGTTTTGTGTCATGCTTAATTTTAATCAATATATAGGACTAGACAAGGATCATCCTCACAAAGGATGACATGAAAGGATTAGTGACTTCCACCCAGCAGAAAACCGCTCAGAGACATGGTGATTACAGTTTGGAATTGTTTCTTCTCCAAATAAGATTTTAAAATTCAAAAGAGATTACAAAGAGAGATACAGGTAGAAAAGGGGTTGGCTTTTATTTTTCCTATTTTTTTCAAGATGCAAAGTTAAAATGCAAGTCAAGAGATTTAAGAACATTAGTGTAGAGCAACAGAAAGGGTAAGACTCCACAAAATTTACAAAACTGTTTCTTTTTTGGTTGTTCAACATAAATAATTGTGTCATCCTTCATTAAGGCAATTTCAAATATGTTTTCTTTTCCTTTCAGGTTTGAATTCTTAGAGTCCACTTCTCAAGTTTCCAACCAGGTTGTGCCAGCTAGACTCTTTTGAAATGAAAACTGAGATTCACATGATCATACAGTACTCTGGATGAGACTCGAAGGAAAAGGGATAAAAATACACCTGAAGCAATGGTATTGTCCAACATACAGGCTGCACAGCAGTGAAGAAGTGATCAGAGACAGACAGTAACAAACTCTGCTAGCCCCTCTTTCATCATCCTATTCCCTTTGTGCACAGCCATATCTTTCTTTATGCACCGCCGCTTCCCCAGACTTTCTTCTGTGCTGTAATCACTTCTCTTGTTCCAGTGTCTCATCTCCACAACTTCTTGTCTCATTTTAGTACTTTGATCCTCTCCCCTTCAGTCTCATTCTAGTTTTCTGTTTCCTACCATCTCTGTTCCCAAGTTCCACCCCCAGACTCCAGCAGAAGGGTATAATTTCTCAGTTTCCTGTTCTTCTATTAGTTATGCCACTGGTGAATCACCCTAATTGCAAAGAAAAACATGCTCCCCATCATTTGTGAATTTGCTTTACAAATCTGATTGAGTGCTAGGAACAAACATGACATAGAATGAATATGTAGAAATTAGCTAGCCACTGTGAGCAACACTAAGGCTGCTCATTCAGACAGAGATATCCGGTAGGAAATCACAGGGTGCATATCCCAGTGTGGTGTTCCACAATGCCAGTCACAGCTCACAGCCGGAGTGGGATCTGGTTCTGCAGACACCTATTGAAACTGTCTGCTCTTCCATAATGCAGATACAAAAGTCTCAACAGAGCTGTGGGTGTCTAACAGAACAGCAAACAGAACAAAGAGAACTGCTGTGTAAAAGTGAGGTGCTTGGCTCAAAAGAACAGCTCTCCCAGACATCAGCTCAGTCAAACAACTGTCAGAGAAGCCACACGTAAGATGATGAATGTGGACGGACATTAGACAGTCCCCAGTAAGTTGGACATGGTGGCACGAGTGGTTCAGATGTCAACATCAGAGCCAGGAGTCCCACATCCCACTGAGCAGCCTCCACTCACTCACTGGTAAAATCAGGAAAATGCCATTTGCTCTTCCTTCCAGGGATATTGTTAATTAATTAATTCTTAATTAAGTTTGCAAAATACAAATATCCTCAATTGAAAGAAACTGTAAAAGTGAAATTATTGTTAGAAGGATAAGAACTCTAGCCTGGAGAAAACCTTTGGGTGTATTTTCTCATTAATGCTAATGGAAATTAACAGCTTAATGCAAACCAAGCTGAAAATAAGATAATTTACATTTGCATCTTAACTACATTTGCTTCATTACTTATTTAGGATCACTGATGCGTGTGGGAAGGTGAGTCTCAGAACTTCAAGCCATGGTTTTTGAGTGGTCCTACAGGCACAAACACATCCCAGTAAAATGTGTGCAGCTGTTGTGACAGTCCTCTCCTTCTAGCAACACACCCAGAGCACGCAGAACGTGCTTTGCCAAAGGGACACACCAATTTAGCAGAGAACACGAGAACAATCAGAAGAGGCCAAAAACTCATCCAGGAAAGAAACTTGGAGACTGTTCAGAAAGGATAAGGGGAGAGAGGCACACGTGGTGTTTACATTTAACTCCAGCCCAAAAT
Source organism: Tichodroma muraria (assembly GCA_013390105.1). Classification (NCBI taxonomy): domain Eukaryota; kingdom Metazoa; phylum Chordata; class Aves; order Passeriformes; family Sittidae; genus Tichodroma; species Tichodroma muraria. The sequence goes on along the minus strand of WAAG01048249.1, from coordinate 56,648 downwards.
CGCAATTCCGAGAGCTTTTGCTGCACCCTGGACATGTCCAGGTATGTTGGAGACCCCAGCTTTCCCTGGACACAGACAGAATTTTCCTTCAGTTACATCCAGTTTCCTGTTCAGTCCTGACAGACACAGAGCTGGCACCTCCTGCCTGGCAGGGAGGGTGTCCCCCACACACAGGGACACAGAAAGCAGCTGTACCAACACCTCTGAACAAAGGCAGAGCAGGAGGACCAGAGTTTGCAGCTTCACGTGGAAGGGGCTACGTTTCCTCACGGGAGCTGCTCCTGAGAGATGTCAAAGGCACTCCTGTCAGGGGATCAACCACCTCACCCCACAAACACGAGGGTCCAGCCTGTCGTTTCCCACACCAAGTGGAGGAGATGAGACAAGGGGAACCTTCCCACCCCAAATCTCAGGTAAGCATCTTAATGCTAGACTATGATGATGGTTCCTGTCTTGGCCTTTTCTGAAGCCCAAACAATATGTAATGGAAGAGCTCCAAGAGGGAGAAGTGCAACAGCCCATGCCAGGACACAGAGAGCCCCCGAGCCTTTCAACTCCCACTCACCACACGACCTGCAGATGCCTTTAGCAGGCAGGCAGGGTGCCCACACCAGCAGCTCAAAGCCTGAATTCCTCCAGTCTGAGCTCTCTGTATTTCACACATGAAGTTACTCTTGCCTTTAGCCAACTTGCTTTGCCCCACGGTCAGGGGCATTCCCTGCTTCTCCTACCACAGCAATCAGACACTACACCAAGTAGAGGTGTAAAGAAAACCACCTTTAAAACGTAAAGATACTAATTTCCCCTACGTTAAGATGTTGCTTGTGTTTGGTAAGACCAGGGGCAGCAAGAAAGCTATGAAGTTTGCAGGACCATTGTGCTAAACACAAGGAACTAATCAGAAATTTCAAGGGAAGGCTTCAGAGATTCCCTTCTTCAAATCACACACTTTGAGAGAGTTACTTAGTGAAAACATATGAACAGGATTAGATTTTCAACCACTGCCAGGAGCTTTTGTTTTTCCTTCTAAAAGCAGAAATTCAAGGCATATCTTTTTGTTATCTGTAGCACACTTTCCATTCTATTTTAATTCCAAAGAATGAGGCGCCAAAATTGTGCACAACAGAAATCATGGGAATTTAGAATAATGTGTGCCCTCTTTGCTTAGTAACATCTGGGTGTATTCAAGAGTTAATGTCTTCTGCATTTTCAATTATGATAACAGGGGAAGCTGCATAACTCAGAGAAGCATATATATTTTACTAAGGTATAATTCCATAAAAGTCACTTTACCACACCAATTTATGCCTTTACTCTTAATTAATCTGTCTGAGAAAGATGTCATCTATTTTGATGCATAAGATAATCACCAGATTTTGCAGGCTATGATAGACTGATAATGGCATAAAGAATTACTTGTGCTGCCTCACCCAAACACAGTCACCTGCTCTTTGCTAAGAAAATGCACGTCAAGGAAGCTGTGTATAAAGCTGTGGAACACAGACAATGCCAAGCACAAACTCCTTCCATGAACAATCTCCCAAACCCCCTGAGCTCCACACAGGAGCCCATGGAAGCATCCCTGCAGCATCCTGAGGGCCAGGTGGGCGCCTCCAGGAGCAAACACTTCCCCGTGACACACTGCCATGGATATACTGCTTCTGGGGTTTGTGCTTCCCTCAGCACCCTCCTGCAACAGCAAACAGCTGCACAGCTCTAAGCAGAGTGAAATATCATCTGTCATCACGCTGACCTTTCAGTGCCTGCCCTCCTTCTTGCATTAAATCACGCTCTGCAATTTTGTCCAGATTCTTTTGGGAAACATTTTTGTTTCTAAGCCAGTTCACGAGTTCGCTTCCCACACCGGGACAGGGGCTCATATCCTGTGATGACACTGCCATGCCATAGAGAAAATTTTCAAACCTCTTTGTCCTTTCCTGCGCCCAAACAGGGGGAAAACACCAGCTGGATTGTGCAAACTGACCTCCATGAAGCCATGTTGGACAGTTTGTCCCCTCTCTCCTTCCTGAGGAGTGCACAAGTTTGCAGTATCCAGGTAAGGCTTCCTCCCTCTTGGTTAAATAGGCCAAAGCTCTGTTAACATCTCTCACTGCCTGCCTGTTTATACTGTTCTTCATCAGAAGGCTGGTTTTATGAACTGCTGTGGTAGGGATAGGAGAATGTACATTCAAATGAGTATTACCCAATATCCTAGGTATGCAGAAGATGTACTTATGTACTATTATGATTTTTAAAATCGTAAAGTCTAGGCATATTATGCCTAGAATTGGTCTCAAGGAAATATCTGGAGAGAAGAAGAAATTTATCATATGAGATTATGGGTGTTAAAAGAGTGTTATTTGTACAAAGCCACTCCGTTTGCACTCTGTTTCATAAACAATGGTGAACAAAGCAACGCCCAAAGGAAGGGCTACATAAATAAAAGGTTTGCATTTTATACAGACTTACTTTAGCAGGCTACAGATTCATTTTACGTGTTAAAACAACTGTTCTGCTATATATTAAAGAAACACAACACAACAACCACACCAACAAAAAACCCAAACCCCACAACTCTCCAAGGCCAAGGATTAGCTGCCTTCCTACAATCACTCTTGGATCCAGATCACAAGCTGATTTGGAGAGAATTCTTTCCTGAATAATCTGCTTTATTGTTAAGCTGCTGTCCAAAACAGACTCCCAAGTCTCCTCCTGGACAGCACAGAGCAGAGGTGCTTAAGTGAGAAGGGCCAATTACTTTAGAGATGGTGGGACTGTGATGGTGTGCACAAGTCTGTTTGTTCTACCAGACCGGTTCCAAAGGGTTTTCTCTTTAGCAAAAATACAAAAAAAAAAAATCAGAACTAGAGCGACAGAGTCTGTAATAGCTTGTAGCATTTTAGGAAGAGAATCACTGAAGGTGCAAGCAGGAAGAAGTCATCTCATTCCACAAAAGCACCTCAAAAAACAATCCAGAAGACACATGGGTAGCCCCTTCCATTCCCCAGTATCTTATCACAAACCAAAGACAGCACTCAAAACCACAGAGGTGAAAGAAATGATTTTTCCTACCTGGATCATCACAAGTGGTGTGCTCAGCAAGGGGTGATGAGGCAAGGATGAGGACAGCAGGGCAGGCACAGGGCAGCATCCTCTCCATCACAGGGAATGGCCCCACAGCACTCAGCCTGCAGGGAGGACACAGGCTCAGGGTCAAGCCAGGAAGTCAATTGAGCAGGACAAGGCCAGAATCAGTCAAGTGTGACCACGGACAAGAAGCTGGGCTGGGACCTAGGCTTAACTGCAGCTCCTGAGCCCCCCGGAGACAGGGCCCAGCTCAGTCTCAGCTGCCCCAGGCTGCAGCTGCACCTCAGCACACCTGGCCTTGATGAGAAGCAGCCAGAGCCCGGGGTGGGGAGCAGATTGTGGCTCCTCTCAAACATTAAGACAGCCATGAAGAGAACATGGGGCCTGACACAGAGCCTGCTGAGAAAAAAGGGGGCACACACTGCTGGGAGTCAGAGAAACCAGCATGAAGTGCTTTGATCCTGAAAAGGAAGAGAATCCAACTCCTTCCTACTCCCTTGGGAGCCAGGATTCTGAGGAGAGATAATAAGTGATTTTTATCCACATAAACGTTTTTTGCCTATTTGTCTGCCAGCAGCAGTGGTGGGGAGGCTGCGTTGTGCCCAAGCACAGCCAGTCCTCACACGTGCTGACAGCCCTTCAAAACTGCTGAAAACACAGTATTTTACTATTATGAGTACCTAACCAATACAGTTCTTTCCTGTCCCTCTCTCCCCTGCCAGGACTCCAAAGGCCCACACTGCTGCTGCAAATCAAAACCCATCCCATCCTCAGTCTGCCTCCAGCAGCAGCTCCACTTGGCAGGAGCCAGGGGCAGCACCTGAGAAACAGCAGTGGGTGACACATCTGTACCTCAGTAGCTGGTCTGATCTCATGTGAAGATTCTGCACAGGGTTTGTAAAGGATTCAGAAAAGGAACAGATGTTAAAAAAAATGATCAGTTTTAAGAGTTACACAGCTTGATCATAGCCTCAACAGGTAACCATGGAACATTTTTTCTGATCATCTTATAATGGTCTATAAACACACACTAGTCATGCTATAAAAATATGAAACATTTCTTTCTCATTTATTAACTTATTATAAATGGAAATCCTCCATAAAAAGGGACTTTGTACTAATTCAAATCTGCAACCTTGATTTCCACTTTGCTTTTTTAACCACCACTTATTTTAATAAAAGGGACATTAACTATTTTGCTTCATTTCTTTTGCTCGTTGAGGAGTGTTCAGCTACATCCTTCTTTCTTCCTGTGCAGCAGAGCAGAGCAGGATATAGCACAGCACATTAAGGATGGCACTTACTGATGGAATTGTTCTTTCTCCCTGCTCTCTCTGCAGGGAGAAAACAGCTGGTCCCAGAGGCCTGTGTTGGGAGACAGCTGGAAAAGGCAGGCAGGGGGCAGCAGGCAAAGGCAAGAATCTGCTGAAAAGGTAATAAAGTCCAAAGCTGTGCCTTGCAGGCTGCAAAATCTGCACTCAGTTGGGATTTGGGAGCAGGTGGTGGCAGCTGAAATCCTCAAAGTGAGTAGAGGCACAGGGAGCAGCAGATTAGCATCAGTGATCCTGGTGGCTTGTAGTACCTCCAGAGCTTCCATATTTTCTAGAGGACTGGGTGGGCTGAAATCACTGCTATTCCATGAGAATGGGCAAGGACCACTCTCAGTATTCCTGATGCTAGTCTGTGGTGAAATACCCTCCCTCATCCTCTTCATTTAATCTCTATCCTGCTAGCCTGACACCTGATTAAACAATAATTTTCCTGCTCAGCCAAGAGTGGGATGTCACACCAAGGTGGCTTCCTTTGTCACCATTTATAGTAGAAGGACTTTTATAACAGGATTCCTCTTCAGAGGCCCTAGATCTGACTGCTCCCGAGTGGAATTTTTGAACAATAGTTCTTTCAATCACTTTCATCCCAGCCTTTTTACAATCCCTCCCATCTACCTTTTAAAAATCCAATATTTCTGTGTTGCTGCTTTTGAACATTTCCTCCTAAGTACCTCAAACAAATCCAATGGTATAATGGCCATTTTCTCTCAGATCAAGGCTCCATCTTTTGTCACTTCGTGTTCATTTCCAACCACCACAGCTTCTGATCTTATTGATCGCCTAAGAAAAAGCAGCAAGAAAACAGTCCTGAAATAACCACCAGAAACATTCATCCTTCCCCAGTCATTCTGTAATTCTTAATCTTAGTCAATAGTAGAGTCATTAAGACCCTCCCACGACGACTGTCCTTGACTCTTTATGAACTGCAGAAACACTGCATGCTCTGCTCTCACTTGTCATCTTGCACGTCTGTTACAGGCTCTTCCTCCTCTCTTCCCATCGTTTTCATTCTTCTCTTGCAGTTCTCTTCATTAGAGCAGCCAAGTCTGCTTTTACTGCAGACCTTCTCCCAGGCTCACACACTGCTCTTACCCTTCCTTTCCTGTGGAAGCTTCCCTTTCCCAGAGGCTCTGGTTTGTGGGAGTGCAGGAGCACCTGCTGTGGGCAGCGTGACCCCCAGGCGCGGGAGTGTGCGCGCGGTGGGAAGTGCAGCTTTGCTGGGCTGGCTGCTGAAATCTCCGCTGTGATCCTAACAAAGCCTCCATCACTGTGAGAAGGAAAGGATTTCCACTGCTTTAAGAGGCAGTGTGCAGCATGCAGAAATTTAATCATGCTCAGAAAGAAGGCTGGCCTTTCTACAGCGTGTTACTCACATACGGCACCCAAGGAAAGTACTGGATTCTCATGTTTGGCCAAAGGGAACTCACCATGTGGTCAAGTCATTCATGTCTGACATCTGATACCCTTATGCACATCAAGCAATTTCCTTCCAGGAAAAGAATCTCCACTGACATCATGGAGGCTGCTTAAAGAGTAAATTGCTACTTCAGGTCATCAACTTTTGGCTCACTGACCCATTTCTGGAAAGGTTGCATTGCTTTTTCTTGTGTTTAAAATACAACATAAGGAGAATACCAAACCTTCACTGTGTTTGCTCTTTGTGAGAATGATGTATTTAAATTTGTAGCTTTAGGTTAATAATTACAGTACTTAATTATTTTCTCATCTAGAAAATCAGACTTTATTTTCTTATCTTCAGAGATTTACTTGAAATTGCTTTAATAATGAAATCCACTTTTCATTTGTATTTTGTTTCTTCTGCACTCTCATTAGTGATTCATAATTTAGGAATCAGGAGTGATTAATAGCTGCCTACACCACATAATGCTGTTAAGGAACAATGCTGTAATTCAGAAGGTTTGGAGGCTCCCCTCATTCCATGGCCCACATTTTAACCTGCCCTGAAACTAATCCGCTTCATCCAAACTCAGGAGGCAGAAGGATATGGTCCAAAAACCCCACTGGAAATGATGCGGAGATACTAGAGGAAATGCCCAGCAAATATCATGAAACAAAAATTAAAAAGAAGAGCAGACACTCTTCTAGGTGTCTGCCAGGATTTACTGGTAGGCTGGTAGACAGCACCTAAAGCTTTTGTCTCATTTTTAGGTTTTTTGAGCTGGTGTCTCTCTGCACGGTGTCTGACAGATATAAACTGGAAGGGAGCAGGGAGTGCTGTGAAACACTGAGGACACAGCTGGGCAGCTCCTCAGACAGAGCAGTCCCCCATCTCAGCACAGCATCCTGCAGCAGGCAGGGAGGAGCCTCTCCCAGCAGAATCAGAGATGCACAGAAGCAGCCACAATGAGCTTTGTTGGTTCTTCAAGGTTACTTTGATGATGCCTTATCATCATTTGACCTTGGGATCAAATTATAACACCTTGTAAAGTAATTTACAGAAGCAGGCCCTAAAATGGAGCATCAGCACATTCAAGTCTGTGCTGCTGAGGAGTTCTCTAGGTTCCTCCAACACTGCAAAAAGTCATGCAGGTTCAGCTTTTCCTAGGGGACCTGCCCTACTGCTGCAAAACCAGCTTTAATCCCAAGCCCTCTGAACTTGCCCAAGTGGGGCCTGTGCATCTGAGTGCTGAATCTACTCATCTGACAAATCAGATTTGACAAAATCTAATGATCTGACAAATCTGTGTGTCAGACACTGACCACTGAATCCACCTGGGCAGTTTGGGTGAGGTGAGGGTGGCCAGGTCAGGGTCTCATTTTGCTGCAGGACTTTCATTAAAGCTTGGCCATGAGGAAGGAAGGGCCAGGTTGTTGTGTACACATCCAGGCAGCCAAACACACTGCAGGTGTTAGGAGCTGCACTGCACACAGCTGTGTCTAAGCAGTTTGAGATTCCACAGTACTTGTTTTGCTTACCATATTCTTTATTTCTACTGACTGTCATCCTCAGAAAACTTATCTCCTTACTTTCCCATACCAGTAGAAGCACTCTCCTCTTTGCACAATACCCAGACTGTAAATAAACTTTCCATAAGCAAACACCAAGCTCAAGAGTTTTCCAGAGACCCTTCCTGTTAAGAGCGTGCCCACATGGAGGGTGGAAGAAGGCAGGAGAGCTAAATCCAGTCCTGCTTTGAAACATCCACTGAAGAAGTTAACCTTGATTTGCGAAACAGTGGTGCTGATAGCTGGTGAAAATTGGGAGTTGATATTTAGCTTGTTAAGGACTTGCAGAGCCAAGAAACACAAGCAGATTGGTAATGGTTGAGAATACTGATCACAGTGGGAGTACTGCCTCACTCTTTTGGCTCTTCAGGCAATAAGCAATGACTAAGTCCTTTGCTCAGGAGGCATTTGATTCAGTTTTCATTAATTTAATTTTCTGAAAATTAAGAAAAGGATTAATTTCTTATTTAGTTTTCTATTAGCTCCCATGGGAGTTGGCATTCTGCTATTTCACTGAAGTAGGGAAGACAACTTCAAGATCTACAGTTGTGTATTAACTGGTGACTTAAAAGTGTCCCATATCACCTCTCAAAAAAATGAAATGATGTGTTGAAGGATTGCCTTGGTGCCTCCTTAAAAGTGCAGCTAGGTAGGATATGACAACTTGATTAGCATCCCCTGAGAGTCTGTGAATAGGCAGACAGCTCCTCAGGCATGCTGTGAGGATGAGCCAAGTTTGAGTGTCATCATAGTGAGAAGCATCCAACCCTCATAATTCAAGTGGGTGAAGGGGATTCATTGAGAGGATCTGCTCACTTGCAACATCTGCCTGTCCTCACTCCTCCCTTCCCATCACCAGGAATCAGCCAGGAAGGTCTGCTGCAGTCACTGAGATGTCCTCCTGCATAACGCAGGCCTTGGTGTTTGCTCAGGCCTCGTCTGGAGCACCCCATACCTTGGACCACAACAGGTAGTTTCAGTCTTCAATGTACCAGCAGTCAAGAGCCCAAGCACACTATTACAGGGAATTTTTTTCTGGGTATTAGTTGTCACTACTGCTAAATAAATGTCAGTCATTTTTAACTTAGAAAAAAATTAACATGTCCAGCTAAATCCACTGAATTTGGGGTCGTCGTCTGCATTTACTGTAGGAAATTGAGTCTGTTACCCAGACTGGATCCCCACCTGGCCACTCACAAAGGGACATCATGCTCCTTTTTTCCTCTTTTTACTTAAAACTTCCATTTTCCAGAGCCACACTGTAATGGCACGATTTCCAGTCCCTTCAACAATGTTTCAGTGCTGTGTCCCCCTATCCCACCCATCCCTGCCAGACCAAAGCTCACTGCAGCTGCCCCTGTGGAAAAGTGGATGCAAATGCCACGGTGGGGAGCGGGAGGTGGCACTGGCCTGGGAGGTGTCCAAAGGGAAGTGAGGCACCCAGCACACCCAGAAGGAGCGTTCTGACCCACTCAGCAGAGGGCCCACATCTGTTCTCCCTCCCCCATCGCTACATCAGCCCAACATTTTGGATTTATCCCCAGTTCTGACTCTTCCTGGGGCAAGTCCTGAGGGCTGTCACAGCAGCTCCTGCCTGCACAGAGGGCTGGCTCTGGAGGCTGTGCCTCCAGCCAGACAAGGAACTCTTGGGACTTGCACATCAAAAAAAGCATTGTCTTGGGAGTGAGAGTCCCAAATACTAAGCAATTATATTCAAGTTTTAAATTTGGGGAAAGAGAGGAAACAATCAGAAAACCTCTGTTCACATTCAAACCAGTTGCTGCTTTGTTCCTGGGCAAAGAAATTAACATTTTGTCTCTTATCTCTTAAACCTGCAACAGTGATCTTGTCTTTTAATTATTTATAACTTCTGAGCTGCCATGACATCTGCAAACTTTGTTCAGCACCTTCAGGTTGTCTCTTGGGTCACTGAAAAAATATTGCAGGACCTCTCTACAAGCACACACCAGCATGGTAATGACTTAGCTGCTCTCAGAGTTCATCACCTACCAGCCAGAAATAAAACTTAATAGGAATGAAGGTCATCTTGTGTTGCTTCTCAAATATTCCAAGGTATCAAGAAAAAGTGGATTATACAAACTACTGATTTAATCAAGTAAGTTTAAAATACTATTAAAAAGCTAGTGTAAGAGGATCCATTTTTCACAAGCCAATACCAAGGAGCAATTATTAAAGAACTTACATATTTTTAACCATTTATTACAAGATTACTGTGTTTTGTTTTGTCTCCTTTTGTTTTGTCTCAGTCAGATATCAATTTTTAATTTACTTGAATTTTATTTACACGGATCAATCCATTCCTGCTTCAAATTCTTAACAATAACTCCCCTTTAATGCCTTGAAACTCTCCCAGGGTTCTAGGAGATTTGGAAAACAAAAACCAACCAACCTAGCAAAGAAAAAAACCACCAAAAATCCCCTAAAAAACCAAAAACATCCCCCCCACCACACACACACACAACCCCCCAAGCAAAAACCCCCATAACATCAGTCTGTAGTCAGCACTTTTACAACTACAGGGTGTGAATTAATCTACATCTGCCAAACTGAAGAACTGTAACTTCTGCACCTGAGGTTGAGTACACTCCTCTGGTGAGCGATGAAACTATCGCACTCTCATGTGGAAAGGAGACATCATTTTGCCTTTCCTCAACTGGAAGACAGAAATATCTACTGAAAATTGCCTCTTCCGTGCGTTCCCGCTTCCTAGGAATGGACTGTTACAACTGCTACGTATTTCTTGTGGTTTAATATACCTTCAGCTCTCCAGCCCAGGTCTTACCATTTCTTCCTGATGACTTAGATTTCAACTTCTCTTATACCTTCTTTCCCTGAACCTCCAGCTAATGACTTACAACCCACCACCTTCCCCTTTCTTCTCTTTGTTATGCATCAGACATTTAAAACCTTTTTTCCTTTCTAGTTGCCTTACAGCCTCTTAAATCAGGCTCCAGATTCCTCAGTGAGAGTGGCCTTCTCCCACTGTGATGTTTTTGGAGCTTGTAAGTGGAGCTGAACCACTTCCAGAGCACCCTTATGTGCTCTGCAATTTTACTTCAGCTCCTAACCACTACACCTCAAAATTATGTGTAATGCCATGAAACAGGCAACGTTAAACCACGCAGGGAATATCCTCTGGCTTTGGACTTGAAGATAAGAAGTGTGATCCCATCACACCAAAAATAGAAGTTTTGCAGTGCCCTCAGTTTTGCAAGTGTCTCCCTGCTGGGTGCCAGACTTTCTCACTGTCGCAGAGAACCGGCAGAAGCGGCAGAAGTGTCTCAGCAGCACGAGCAGTGCTCAGACTGATGTCTGCCAGGAGTACACAGCCTTTTTCACCACTGAAATGACAGATGGCTGCTGGAGCAGCAGCCAACTTGCTTTCCAATGCCAGGGGATGGGCTGTAGCAGCCATTAACTAGTACTCCATCTCCTGCTCCCTCTGTTAGGCCATGGATTTATCAGCATTCCTGATAATTTCTTTTGGGTTCTTGATGACTAACTAACAGGGAGGGTAATTTCCATATTGAGCACCGATACTCCTTCCCGTTTGCCCATTAAGTGCTTTCAGAAAGGGAAAGGAAAAGAGCCTCAGCAGCCAAAATCACCTGGGGAATGTGTCTTGTGTACCATTACTGCCTGCATGCTGCTGGGAATTCAAGCCTGTGTCGGCTACTAAACTTGAGCAGCAGGGAATTTTCAAGAAGCCCAAAGGAACCCAACTAACTATGTAGGATACTCAAGTCACTCAGGCTCTCTGGCAAGTCTCCAGCCTATTGCACAGTGAAGGAGCCCAGTATCTGCCCCCAGAGGGGAATGTGCAGAGAAGGCAAATCCCACTGCAGGGTGGGCAGAGAGCCTGCACAGCTACTCTTGCTCTCAGTGCCAGTGTCCTGAAAGCCCCTGACCCTTAACAGGGATTCCTCCTGTGCTGACCGTGTCCTTTAGGATACAGATCAACTCTCCTCTGTGAACCTCACTAATTTTGCGATCTGGCTGAAGGTGGGAGACACGGATCTGTTTTGGCAGTTCCATTCTGGTGGGGGTATTTCCATGCTACAAATGGGCTGAGAGATTTACAGAGGGAGAGGGGCACGTTGTGGCAGGAGCTCCCACCGTGATCCTCTGCTGCCTCTGCACTGGGTTTGCAGGTTTGTGCCTCTATAGCAGGGTTTGCTCATCCTGCTCACAGAAACAGGAATATCTGTTTGCCTCAGTTCTCAGGCAAATACAAGGCTGATGGATGAGGGGTGGGCTTCTTGGGCTGTTAACATCATTTCCCCCAGTGGAGAAATCCCATATCCAGTATCCTATGTTACCTTGCAGTTGTTTTGCTGGTTATCTTTGGTTTCATACCCTATAGTCAGATCTTTACATCTGTGATTGAAATGACCATGGGCAACAGAAATCCCTATTTTAGGAGATTTCTAAATGAAATTTTATTTCTAAATGAAATGAAATTAATTTTAGGAGATTTCTCCTAAATCAGAGACAATTAGGAGATTGTTAGGGGACAACAGCCCCTCCTAACAGTCCCTGCAGCCTTAGGGAAAGATTCAGTCACATAATAATCCAGGCTGGAAGAACTTTCTGCTTCAAAGCAAGGTCCACAATGAGATCAGATCAGGTCGCTCAGTGCTTTACTCAAACTAGCCTGGGGAACCTTCAAAAATGGAGATGGTACACCCACCCCAGAACACAGATCCTGTGCCTGACTATCCTTGGGGGGGACAAGCTTCTCCTCACATCCAGTCAGACTCTCTCTTGACTCCATTGATGTCTGCTGTCTCTTGCCTGCCATGCACAACTGAGAACTGTCTGAGGGTGTGTGAAGCTCTAAGACTCAGAGTGAGATGTGGACTGGAGGGGAGATGGCAGGAACAGGACAGAAGATTCAAGGCATTATGCAAAGCCTCTGTAATGACAAACCCTGCCCACAGCACCCTTTGCTTGCACTCAGAGTCTGTAGGTGTCCTGGGATCACTGCTCTTATGGCAGGGGAAAGTCACACACACAGAGGCACAGCTCTGACAAATCCTGTCTCAGAGGGGAAGCACAGTCTCATTCTACAAGGTACCCATTAAACCAATCTGCTTCTTCATTTACTTTGTGCATATTGACAAACACGCTTTCACAATTCCCTCTGGAGAGACATGAATTTTGTTCTCCACAGAAACACTAAGCACCATTTTTAGAGTCCTTCCCACTGAGCATCACTGCCCTATAAATGCCTCAGCACTACAGATTACAACTGAGCAGCAGACACTGGCGATACCAAGGAGTGGCAGTGAAAGGGTCTCTGCTTTCTGCAGAGGTGTCCCAGGGTCTGATTTTTCACTTCAACTTGCACTTTATAATATGCTTCAAAGATCACTGTACACTTGTACACGTTTATTTATAACTGCATCCATTTATCCCCACTAACTGCAGCTCACATGCCCAGCACGTGCAGCCCTGCCTGTGCCACCCCAAAGGCTGGGAAGCAGCAGGACACGGCCTTCCGGTTGAACAAGGGATGGCTGTAATATGTAACATGACAAAGTGGTGGTAGACAGGCCATTTAAAGTCACATTTAAATTTTAGTTAGCCTTACCCCAGGTGGAAAGCGCTCATTTGAATTATTCGCAGCAATGGTCACATTGAAAGAGGAAGGAGAAAACTTGGAGGGAAAACAGGCTTTGTTCTGTAAGTACGAAGACAGATAAAAGTGTTGTTTTTCAGTTTGTGTGTGCCTCTCCCCTCATATAACTGCCAGCTTGGGGGTACAGCTCCAGTGTGAGGTAAAGCCCATGGCCTGAGCTAACACCAGCCCCTTGGGGAGGGAGCCACTGCCTCTCACCAACGTGGCTTTGGCGAAATTTTAATCACACAAAGTCTGAAATTGTGGTTTAATAGAGAGGAACTCGAGGAACTTAAGAAACCTTAGAAAACCAGCACATAGCTGGGTAATTCTATGGCTGCCACCAAAACATGGAACCTCCCCTTTCTGTCAGCAAAAAGAGAATTTAAAACCTCACATTCAGCCTTTCCTTGCCTGTGCCCATTGACTGAAGGCCTGACCTGAGTGCCTCGGTGGGGGTTGAACCAGATGATCCCCAAAGGTCCCTTCCAGCCCTGGAGATTTCATGACTCTGTGGCTGTTTTCCTGTGCAATCTATGCCAGCACACAACTCCCCAGCTCAATGCTTTGTCCCAGATCTCCCCTAGGACATTCTCTCCCTAGCACAGTCAGAGCGCAGGGCAGTTTATTTACCTTTTGTTTTCAGAGTCTATACATACATGACGACTAATGGCTTCCTTCATTTTTACCTTTCTTGGACTTTCAAATCCTAAACCTGCCCTCATCCGTTTATGGCATCTTTGCATTGTTGGCTCTATCCAAAATTATTTGCATGGTCAGAGCCTGACCTGCAACAGAGAGAAATGTTCCCTCCCAAACCATCCCATCACTGAGTTCAGCAGAGGCAAATGGTATTTTGCTGTTTCCTGCTGCTGAACTACTCAATTTTCAGAGCACTGAAAGAGGCTGACATATGCAGGCAATGGGAAATTACCTAAAAATTTAATTAGTGCTGTGTGTCACAGCACTTTTTCGACCTGCTGGCTGAACACCTTACCAGCAGTGAGGATGAAATAGACCTGATGACATGATTCATTGACATTACACTGGGTTTTGGATCCAGAAATATATCCATCAAATGTCAGTTTATAAGGACAATATCCATAAGCCTAGGCCGTCTTCATGATGACTTCCCCTCTCATAATTAGGTTCTCCTGTTTTGTCTCAGTGGTGCCGAGTGGAATTGTGTAATTAGTAGGAAGCACAGCACACACCTGGGGTTTACTGTCTTAAACCTTACCAAAGCTACACCGTAAATTTTATTACAACGGAACAGCAAACATCAGACATTGCAATGCTTGGGAAAAAAAAAAGTTAAAGAACAAACAAGATCTAAGAGAACAACATTCTGTAGATTATGAAAATGTGTTTGACTGAACAATCCCAGCTGAAAGCTATCAACCACTGCCAACATACCCAAACCAATTACTGATAAAGCTGCTATGAAGCATGGATTAGTAAGAACTTGGAAAAACCATCCTGGCACGAAAGCTCTCCTCACTCTTTCTCTTTCAAAGCTTGCCAAGGAAATGAACCCATGGAGATGTAATTAAATACAACATAAAAAAATCTTCTAGGGAAAAAACAACCATCCAACCAAACAAGGAGCCATATTTAAATCTGTTTTGTCAAACTTTGTAAAAAGTAGTTTTTCCTTCCTCTCTCCTCCAGGCTGGTCTCACAGATAAACAATTAAAATTAATGTAGTAATATCAGCAGTTTTTCAGACTTTTTTTTTTTATTTCATTTCAGGTTCAAAAGACAAAAGGGTTCACAAGAGTTTCTGTACCAAAAGATACTCATTTGCCAATTTGCATCCTTGACAAAGAGCTTGTTTCTCTGTAACAACATCCATGCATTAAGAAGCACAGAAAATATAATTCTGCATTAGCAGGTGATGATAGAGAGGACCTTAAAACCTCGGGAGATTAGAAATCCAGATGTTCCTCTGGCCAGATGTAAGTGCAGTGGTTGTTCTCATAGTAGCTGCTAGGGATAGACAATTGTAGTTTAGAACATCTGGACTAATGCAAAGGCCTTTCAAAAGAGCAATACAGGATTTACTAGCTGTTGAATTCTTATGCAAATTATATTAGAGCAAAAAGAGAAGAGTAACCATAAAGTTTTGGTGATCAGATTTTTTGTCTTTCTAACCTTTTACAAATATAGACAGCAGTAGAAACACCTACAAATCTTTACAGAAATTTCAGGAGTATTGCTCCTTTTTTGCTGCTGGTTCTGAAAGATTTTTCTTTTGGGAGAACTATAATTGCATAGTCAAAATGGATTAATGTAATTCTTTAGTCATGATTTTCGACAAGAAGGGGGGAGTAAAAGTAGCTGAGGAACAATTCCAGCTCTTCATGCCTTTTAATCAAGACATGTTGATTACGTCAAGGATACATCAAAGCACGCTGATTACATCAAAGGATACACTCCACTGAAATTTCCTGGCTGAAGCTTTCCCTTTAGGACCAGACAAGCCCTTTTGTGTTCTGTATCAGTACACTGTGCCACTCATTCTGTGCAACCCAGTATCTTGGACTAGTGGGAGCAAGTTATGTCCATTTCAAGTATCCCAAAACTGAGGCTTTTCCCTTTACTGAGATGGAGAACCTCAACAGATATTGTCATACTGCACTGAGCTTGCCTTGAAGTGAGTGAAGCAAATTATCTTTCAGAATACACAGGAAAAATAAGACTTTCTGGGTGGCTGGGGTTGCAAAAATCCCTCTGTCCGCAATATTTAGCTGGAACGTTGCACTAAACAGGTAGGAGGAGATTCATAAGGGCAAGAGGGGAGAGATGGACAACAAAAGTAAAAATGTGGTTTCTATGCCAGTACCACAAGTTCAGAGTAAAAAAGGAGAAGGTCAAGTGAGAGGAAGAACAAATTTAGTACTCGTGATTCTAACTTTTTGCAAGGGTCTGACTGCCTAATCTCTCAAATCCTCGAATAGCGCAACAGTATGAAAGGACACGCTGAAAAAACACAAGAGATGACTTAAAACGCTGCCAGCAGTCAGATCGATACAAGCAATCAGATCAATTCACCTTCCTGGGGCTGGTCCCTGCTGCACAGCCGTGCCGACAGCAGCACAGCGCTGGGCCAGCGGGGCTGGCTCCTCCGCAGCCGGACGGGCCCAGCCGGGCGCACCGCAGCAGCTCCGCGCCACGCTCTGCTCCCCCCGGCCTCACCCGCGGCGCTTGCCGAGGCAGCTCGGCCCGCAGGGACAGCAGCGATGGCAGGGGAGGCTGGTTGCACGACAGGGAGGGGACGGCTCAGCAGGGGCGGAGGCTGCTTCGGTGCCTTGCCCGGGGCTGCTGGCTGTGTGCCGCCGGGCCGCTCCCCGTGCCAGGCGAGCTCCCGCGGCGGGGCCCTGCGGGGCAGCCCCCGCGCTCCGCGCCGCCCTCGCCTCTGCTCGCCTCAGAGCAGAGCAGAGAGCAGAGCAGAGAGCAGGGAGCAGAGAGCAGAGAGCAGAGCAGAGAGCCGAGAGCAGAGAGCAGAGCCGAGAGCNGGGACGGCTCAGCAGGGGCGGAGGCTGCTTCGGTGCCTTGCCCGGGGCTGCTGGCTGTGTGCCGCCGGGCCGCTCCCCGTGCCAGGCGAGCTCCCGCGGCGGGGCCCTGCGGGGCAGCCCCCGCGCTCCGCGCCGCCCTCGCCTCTGCTCGCCTCAGAGCAGAGCAGAGAGCAGAGCAGAGAGCAGGGAGCAGAGAGCAGAGAGCAGAGCAGAGAGCAGAGAGCAGAGAGCAGAGCAGAGAGCAGAGAGCAGAGCAGAGAGCAGAGAGCAGAGCAGAGCAGCTCTGCTGGTTGTCCCCACGGCCTGCCTGCAGAACGCTTCCTGCGCAGCGCGCGGCCTCCGCAGCAGGTGCCGAGTCTGTCTGTTGTGTTGCACTAAATCGTTAGTTCATTTTGTTATTATTGCACTGGGTGGTTTGTCATTTTCACACACAAAGATCGTTTAATTATATTTGGCACATGGTATGTCCCGCATCCCCTATAAGTTCTAGATAATATGCTCTGCTCTGTCTCTCACTACACCCCCCTCCGTGTGTCCTTTCCCATTTCTTGTAGTCCCTGTCCCCTGCCCCTATTCCCCTGGGATAAGACCCCCCGGCCATTTACTCTCGCCCTCTTTTCTGCCTCCCGGATCCTGAGTTCCACAAATAAAGCAGTGGGACTGTTCGTCCCGAGGAAGAGAAGAGCGCCTCTGTCTTTTACCTTTAGTCCATTATCGGGGTTACGCCGCGGGGTCTGTCTAGAGCAGAAAACGCAGATAAAGTGCTGGAGAGGAGGCCTAGGTGAACAAATGTGCTGCTGCTGGCCGCCGGCTGCCCCGGCACTGCCCGCCGCCGCGCTGCCACCCCGGAAAGGCAGCTCCGTGCTGGGGGACAGGGGTGATCACGCCTTAGGATTCTAGCTTTTATGGGTTTCATATATTTGTAATCCTTCAGTTCTTTGGTGTGTAACTCTAAACTCCATTTAGAGTGTAGGCTACTGTCTTCCCGTTTTGGTCAGACAAAACAATTTCTCTCCAGGCCTGAGGTGTCAAGGACTCCTCACTGCCTCAGGCCCCGGAAAGTATAAACAAAAGTGAATTGGGGGGAGCAAACTGGGGGTAAATGGCTTCATTACCTGAAGCTGTAATTGGACAATTAACGCCCAGTATGTAAATGGACCAAACTTATAACTATGAAAAGCTCGTGACCATCCTCCACCTTGAGTGTAGCCTCTGGGAGGCTTCTGACTGCCCAAGGTGTAGCTATTGAAAGCCTTTAATAAATACCCACTTCTATTCTCCTAATTTTGTCTAGCCTCTGTTCCAGGGAGCATCGCTCGGAGCAGCACCCGTGGATGTGAGCACACATGGATGCAAAAAGGAGGGGCAAAAGGCAAGCCAGTTTTTCGTCTCTAAGACGTTCCTGTTCACCTACAGGGTTTTTTCCTCTGTCTGTTCTCTAAGAAAGGTGAAACCACGCTGCCCACACCAGCCTGCAGGTTGTTGTCCGAGTCCATCTGAAATAGGACTGGCAACAAAGCTGCCTTGCTGAATGCACCGGGGTGCAAATGATGGTTTGGGAGATCAGATGTGTTGTGGACCAGGCTAGAACTGCTCACCACAGGCAGCTCAGCTCAAATTGTGTCACTGTGATTCTGGGGGGGTCTCTTCAGGCATAAACTGTCATTCTTTTCTGCATTTCCAGCCACAGAATCATTACCCAGAACTCTAAATGAATACTGATCCTTTAAAAAAGCACATAATTATATTTGCCTTCTTTCTGTAAATATTTTGTAGCTAGAAATGCTTAAAGCTCTACAAAGTGAATGCCCAAAATGTCACAGGCAAAACTAAATGCAATTGCTTTGTTCCAGTTTTAATACAGTGAATTACAATAACATTAATTGCCTGCTCTCATTTCAAAACAGATTTGTGATATATCAGCGTTAGAGTCAAGTTGACATTTCCGAGTAAATCGCTTCTCCAGCTGAAAAATGTTTCAATGAGAATAAGATTTCCAAAGAAAGAAATTAATTTGGACTATGTGTTGTGATTTGGATTTGTCTTTAAATGAAATTTAGAGTTCTGATAAAATTAACTTTTAAAACTCAACTTCAATATCTTGACTCAAGTTTACTGTTCATTTTTTAGATTCTTTTAATAACAGAAACACGTTAGAAATCAAAGTAGAAATGAATAGCTTTGATGAAAATGTATTAACTGTTCTGACCCCCTGCTATTTTAAATTGTCACTGCTTTAGAAGCCCCGTGAAGACAGGACATAAAAACTGACATTTTGGCATTCTGTACAAAAAAGAGGCACGTGTGGATGCAATTGAGGAGACAACATTAGGCAGATAACATTAGCTAAATGTGGCAATGCTTTGGTCTTTCTTCTGCAAATACTTCAGACAGCTAATCAAATATGAAATTTGAGCAAGTGCTTACGTGCTTTGTTGAGGAGAGTGATTTGAGCACATTCTGAAGGTTAATCATGTACTTCACATGCTTTACTGAATTTATTCATGTGGGTCTGATCCAAAGCCATTGAAGTCATTGACATTTTTTTCTGACTGAATTTGTGTATCACACTTTAGAAGCAAAAGCTAATTTCTTTCTCTTCAAAAATCTTTCTCTCTGTAAATAATAATTTAAAACAGTCTGGTACAAGCTATTATTAGAGTAAAAAATATTAGCATAGTAATTATTATGTTTAAAAAGGAATACAATTCCCTCATATTTTTTATGGTAGGCATCTCTTGACTTTTTTTAATTAAACTTATCTACACTTAGAATGTTCATGGAGTATAGGGAGCAATGGAGTCAAAATGGTAAGTTCCTGAATGTGAAGTTTAATTTTAAAAAAAATTGACTCTGTTGACAAAACCTGCAAAGTAATTATGTAACAAAATCTGTCTGCTGTTTAACCATCCTGCAAGGGGTTGGTTGCCTACAGAGCAACCCCTTGTGATCCATGTTCTTGATACCACATCACTACACGTGACAGGTGGAACAACTCCTGCTGGTTTTTAGGTGGAGACAGGCAGTGAATCATAAATACTGTCATTTACACACAAAACATACCTGGGCAGCAGGAATGGCCAGAGTCGTGAGTGCTCCTCAAGCCACCGTACCTGGAAATTCTAGTGTGGCAAGAACACAGGAACCTCACCCATGCTGAGTGTTCTCCACACTCCAGGATGCCTAGGGAAAGCCATTTAAATGCAATTCTGCTCTCTTGATTCCCTGTCCAGCCATTCCCTCAGAGCCAGGCACGTGAGAACATGCTCTCAGCTGCCTCTGGAATATCCAATACAGACCAGTTTGAAAGACTCTTAGAGAAAGGAGAAGCAGGCCACAGGTTTCTTATATGTTCCTACCAGATTCTGCCTTGAAGGCAGATAAGCTGCAGTCATAGCTACATTCCAGTGAGCTTGTGCTGAAAAGGAAAAATCATTTCAGCATCAGAAAATCCAGAACTGCTCCACAGATACTGGAGCAAAATGTCTCCTGCCCTGATGAATGCTTAGGATAAATAAAATTAAGCTCTGAGCTTGCAGGTAATCACATTACACATTACCAGGAAGCTGTTGCTTGCTTAAATTTTATTCAAACACACCAGCTTAATTGTCATGATTTATAGAAATGCAGAAAACTTCCCAGATTTTTTTCACCCCTCTTAGCCCTCTGATTTAAATATAACACAGTAAGTAAAGCTGAGAAACTGGGAAAGCAATTTACTTTACTAATATTAAACCAAAGGGGAAAAAAAATAAATTTTTTGTACCCTAGAAGGAAAAAGAAAAATCAAACTGTTCTTCTGTCTTAAATGCTAACTGGAACCATCCCTTCCAGGTGTAAACTATCAGTAAGATGAATCGAAGTTTCACATCTGCCTTTGGCAAAGCAGAATCACTGTCATTCCAAAGGATCCTGGCAGAAATCACAAAATGCAAAGCAAAAAGACATTGTAGAAAAAGTCTAACATGTCAGATTGTTTTATTGAGTAAGCAAAGTCCACAGAAAGAAATCTCTGTGAGGACAAAAGCAGCTAGTTATGGGGAAGAAAACTTAATTAAGTTCTTAGGGAAGTTCATGGTGCCTCCCCCATAAAGGGCACTCTACCCCGCTATGAGTGGAGCCAAGGGTCGCCAGAGCAAATCCAAGGAATCCAAGCAAATCCAAGGAATACAGTAATCCCATCAGGGCTTACTGTAAACTTCAAAGCAGCACAAGGCACCCTGGCATCAAGATACTCCCTGAGTCACTACACAGCCACAGCTTGGAAAGGTCATTCATTATCAAAGAATCAAAACCCGGCACCATAAATTACCTCTCGCCTTTTATCTGCTAAGTGAAATTTAGTTGTGACTAGACACAACATTACTTAACCATCAGATATGCCAAAGTGCCCTAAAGGCCTGGGGTACATTATACACTTGCTGTTGCCATGGAAATAATGATTCTGATTTAAGAAATGATAGGCAGCAGCCTGTCAAGGTGTCATTCTTCAGCGTCCCAGGGGAACCTTGGCAATGAATGCTAGGCTGAAATGCCTTGCTGCCATTCCTCTGAAATCTTTGTCTCCAGGAAGACTCTGCTATGCAATTGTGACTCCACTGTTTTGTTTTCTGATGCCTGTTGTACTATCATTTTGTGCAGTTTACTGTGGGATTTATAACACTGATGGCTGGAAAGCCAAACTTATATTTTATACTTTATAAGGCCAGTAAGTCTTGGCCCAGGAGATTCAGCCACAGAATAGCTGTGCTTAGAGCAGAGATGGTTCATTTCTGCTTTGAAGTGTAAAGTGTTGCTCAAGAGTGACCATATAGCCAAGATAAGACTCCACAGTTCAACCTAACTGGAAACAGAGTGACAGTACTGGGACTCTTCTGTTTGTCTTATTTTCAGATATTCATTTTCCATGGTCCAGATTCCTACCTTGCTGCATTAAATGTGAAATTGTGAACATGTGGGCCTTGCCATGGTAAAAAAGTGCAACCTCACCTTCTCTCAAAGTGTTGACCAATTGCATGAGAAGTTTTCCTTACTGTAAAGACAGTACAAATTGTATGCAAATCCTTTTTGTGAACACATTGTTGCCACTTCTCGGAAATCTTATTTACCATTTTCATATTGTCTTGTCCTGAATCCTTGCCAGAATCATAAATTTGCCCCCAGGTACTTCTGCCATAAAACATTTCACCTTGTGCAAGGCTGAGGTACTGCTGACCACACTACACAGAGTCAAAAACTTCCTATTTGGAAAGAAACATCACTGACAGGCCAGAATCCGTGCTACAGAGGGGCTAATCTCCCTCCCCAAGCACATGGCAGGCTAAGGGTAAAACTTCCAGCCCTCATCAGCTGAAGATATAAGATCCTGTTATATCCCTAATAACAGCCTCATTTCTAACACATGGGAAAATGAGTAAACCACTGTGAATGGTTATGCTTTTCAGCACATGTGATTTCTCTGTTTCACTGGACTCTACTCCTCAGTCCTGCTGGTGCTACTGCACCTGAAACCACATCAACGCTTGCCAGGAATTCATTATGTAACGCCAGGCCAGATGAGCAATTTCCTGGGCTCAGAACACTGATCTGACGAGCATGACAGTATCTGACACTGCAGCTTCCTTGCCCCGAGAGGCGAAGGTGCCTGTGAGTCCTGGCCGCGCCTTTCATCGCGAGCTCCCGGTTTTGATGCTTCAAGAGTTTAGCCTTTATGGTTTTCAAATCCTGTACTGCATTAGTGTATAAGTCTAAATTCCATATAAAGTGTTAGTTAACTGTCTTCACATTTTGGTCAGACAAAACAATCCCTCTCTAGGCCTGAGAATCATGGAGACCCTAGAGCCTCAGGCCCCAAAATGTATAAACAAAAGTGAGTTGGGGAGGAGAAACCTTGGGGTAAATGACTTCATTACCTGAAGCTGTAATTGAAAGATTAACCCCCAACATGTAAATGGACCAAACTTATAACTGTCTGAAAAACTTGTGACCATTTTCCATCTTGGGTGTAGCCTCTGGGAGGCTTCTGACTGCTCAAGGTGTAGCTATTGAAGGCCTTTAATAAATACCCACTTTATTCTGCTAATCTTGTCTGGCTTCTGTTCTAGGCAGCCACTCCAAGGCATCAGTTTATTTGTACCTGCAGCTCTGCTCATCCCTTCTGGAGCCAGCATCTTGTCTGTCATGGGAGGCCACATTGCATCCCCAAAGCAACATTTTCTTTACAACCTTGAGGGTCTTTGGAAAAGAGGTTTGATATTCATGTTTCCAATTCAGTGTTAAGCCAACTGTCTAACTCCTCTCTTTTTATTCACTGGGTATTTCTTGATAGAAATCCTCAACAGCTGTAAAACTGTGAGAGCCCCCTGGCTTCAATGGAACTTTGTCATTTTGTATCCATTGAAGACTTGACCTGTCTGGAGAGGATGAATTTTAAATCATCTTAAGGGAAAAAAAAAAAAAAAAAAGACTGGATGACTGGAGAAGTATTTCTCCTTTTCTCGAACCTCATGCACCCTGGAGGAAAACCTTAAATACAGAATTATAGCACACTTAAAATGTCTGTCTTTCCAGCAATTCAATAGCCTGTAAAATTACCAGGGCTTTTTGAAAAAGCAAACAGAAGAAAACAGTACAGTTCCAATCAGGTTTTCTCAACTACTCCACTACTTTCCTGTTAACATCCAATCTGCTGTTTACATGCACAGAAGACAGAAGTTCATTTCATACGTTTGAATCAAATAATGGCCTCAGTAGCAGAGTACAATAGTATTTGATTCCAGGGCTTTCATCTTCCGTGGTTTATTGTCCCCTCTGCAGAGAACATGATCTGGCTCAGCTCGCTTACTTGGAGAAAAAAGAAAAAAAACCTGTTGATGTGTCCTTTAGCAAGCACTATTTCCTGTTGATATCAAGGATGTCTGAACTCATGTTTACCTTTCTAATTTTTAATCATAATTAAAATTGCCTTTATTTTTCAGTTTAACTATTCTCTGGTGTGTGCATGAAGTTTTGATTCACTTCCTTTGCACTCTTTTGACATCTTTCCAAAACACTTGGAGAGTTTAAGGGCTTTGCATTCATCTATTTATTTGCTGCAGAACCCCAGAGAAAGGACAATGCAATGTTGTTCCAGCCTGGGAGCAAACCAGGATCTTAAACCCTGACATAAAACATCACTATTTACATTCCAATCCACTGCTCTTCCCACCCCTGGCAAGGGAAGATGCTTGCCCCAGAAATCACAGAATGGTTTGAGTTGGAAGGGACCTTAAAACCCATCTTGTTCCAATCCCCTCTCATGGGCAGGGCAACCTTCCACTAGACCAGGCGGCTCAGGGTGAAGTGCAGCCTCCCCAGCTCCTTAGGGACACAGCCTGCTTTCCCCAGGACACTGCTCCAGCAGCTCTGGAGATATCTTAGAGGGGGAAGCACTGTGGGTGTCTCCAGAGGATGCAGAACAACCATCATGCAGAGATGGAAGCGATGCAAGATTATAATTCTTTTCCCTTCTATTGCAAATAGCCCCACTAAAATCAACGAGGACAGCCAAAAACTACCAGTTGAGCAGCAGACAGAACCCAGCTCTAGTAATTTTATTTCATGTTTTGCACTCAAATTGTCATTTTGATGATTGCTGCCATGTACTGCCAGTCACTTTTTTCAGCAGATCATATTGTCTGTGCAAATGGCACGCTGCTCTTTTTAGTGTGACACGGAACTTTCCTCTTTCTGCCCTGGGTCTCTTATCGAATGGTGACAGGCAGTTCCCACTGTGCCCAGACAGGCTTTAGGCACCATTTCTACAGCAGCAGCTGTGGTCTGCACCGCTCTCCCACACCAGCATTCCATCCCTCCCCTGCTCCAAAGAGGGTGTGCCACACTCTGGCTGATGCCTTAGGACTTTAGTTTTTATGTTTTTCAAATGCTGTACTGCATTTGTGTGTAAGTCTAAATTCCATATAGAGCGTTAGTTATTTCTTTACGCTTTGACAAAACAATAGATAAAACAATAGACAAAACAATCCCTCTCTAGGCCTGAGGTGTCAAGGACCCCTCGATGCCTCAGGCCCCAAAAAGTATAAACAAAAGTGAGCTGGAGAGGAGCAAACTGGGAGTAAATGGCTTCATTACCTGAAGCTGTAATTGGAGAATTAACCCCCAATATGCAAATGGACCAAACTTAAAACTGTATGAAAAACTTGTGACCATCATCCACCTTGGGTGTAGCCTCTGGGAGGCTTCTGACTGCCCAAGGTGTAGCTACTGAAGGCCTTTAATAAATACCCACTTTATTCCCTTAATCTTGGCTGGCCTCTGTTCTAGCTTGGTACCCCAAGGCACTCCATCATGGCCATGGACTGTGAACCTTTACACTCCTAATGGCAGAAAATGAGAAAAGAGAGTCACACATACCTCACAGATGCATGTATTTGATGAATGAGGAGCATGGGATTCTGTCTTTTAACCCATCATTAGGCAACCATAAACTTGATTTTTGCTGATTGCATAGAATATAAATCTTAGAGAGTTTAAAACAGTACTTAAGATTGGTATTAGGAAGGGGATAAAATGTAGTGCCTGACAGTATAAAAGAATGAAGCACTTATTTTCTGACTTATTTGTAATATTTAAGACCATTTTTATTCTTTTCTCAGCATGAAAAATATTATATCATTGAGACCGTTTTGAAAAAGAAGTTTACAAGCTTTCTTATAAACAAATACATGTAAGGTAAGCATGATTTGATTTCTGTTGCTTTATAGTTATTTAATAATAAAGTGTAATGCAATTATTTTGCTTAAGTCAGTGACTCAGACACTTCAGGTTACAAGAGAAAGATGAAGTAAAAAATTCAGCACTGACAATGTAGTCGTTGGATTCTTTCCTGAAAGAGCAACATTTGCA
The DNA here is from genome assembly GCA_013390105.1 of Tichodroma muraria. Classification (NCBI taxonomy): domain Eukaryota; kingdom Metazoa; phylum Chordata; class Aves; order Passeriformes; family Sittidae; genus Tichodroma; species Tichodroma muraria. The sequence continues at coordinate 31,200 of WAAG01048249.1, read as the reverse complement.
GAGTATCTGAGCATTTCAATTTGTCCTGCAAGTTCAAGGACTGTTGTCTCTGATATGCTACTTTTGAGTCTGTGGTGTCAATACTGACGAGATAGTTTAAGAGTCGATATAAAATGTGTTTTAATTCTATGAACTCTGGCAGCCCACTGAATTATTTATACCATGTCATTTACTTACTACAATCGAGCTTGACACTTCCAGATTTAGTATCACACATAAACCTTCCTTTCTGAGACAATGCTAACATCATGGCTTTGCAACACTGCTAAGAACTCCAGGTGAAATAAATGTGCTTCACCTTTGGATCTGCAAAGCAGAAGGAGTTGATACAGCCCCATGGTATCCCATTTGCTGTTATCTCACTGAAAATTTTCACACACACATTTTAGAAAAATGAACAATCTCAGTTGATAAAAGCCTGGTGGTGATCACAACTTGCACAATTTCCTGATCTCTCAGAATATTTCTTTGTTCTGCTTTTTTCACCCACCTAGTATTTGGGATGCTCTGATGTGTACTGGTCTGGGTTGCAGCTGTTCAGCCACTGGATCCAGGTGATCTGGACAAAGTTCCAGCCCTGGCCCATGTTGGATCATACTAACAAAATCCTCGCGTTTTTAATAATTTCTTTAGTGGGGAAAAGAGAATGATGAAACAGCAGAGATATTCCTCTGACACACAGCAGTTTAGAAAAAGGCCAGTGGAAGGAGTGTAGCTCTGACTTAACTCTGCTTGCAGTCTCAAACATTGCATGCAGCTGGGAAAAAGGACACTCATCAACCATTACATTTAAGGCTCAGTCTAACACAAAATTGAAAAGAGCATATTAACAGAATGTCAAGCTTGCTGCTGCCTTGTAAAAAAATGGTGCCTGCTGCTCTTGTACTAAAAATGGTTCCACTATTATGGGTGAAGCAGCTCAGTATTTGCAGCATTGCTGCAGGTTTAAAAAGCCCTCAGACATTCATTGTCTAGCAGGGCTTAATTGGTACCAGCAAACAGGCAGACCATTTGGAAATCTGGGCTCCAGTTAAAATATAGCAAACCTAGCCATGCTAAATTTAAACATATTTTTAAAGTACAGCTCTGAAGTGCTTTTACTCTCATGGAACAGTAGGAGTAAGGAAGGCCATCCCAGCTACCTTGGCTCTGTTAAATGCAAGCACACACCATCACCATCATCCCTGAATTGTTTGGGTTACAAGGAACCTCAAAGCTCATCTTGTTCCACCACCTTCCACCGTTCCAGGTTGCTCCAAGCCCTGTCCAGCCTGGCCTTGGACACTTCCAGAGATGGGGCATCCACAGCTTCTCTGGGCAACTGTGCCAGAGCCTCACCTCCCCCACAGGGAACAATTTCTTTCTAATGTCTAATCTAAACCTACTCCTATTTGAAAGCCATTCTGCCTTGTCCTGTCAGTGCATCCCCTCGAAGTCTCTCTCCAGCTCTCCTGTGGGCTCCTGCTGCCTTATCAGTTACCTTGGACTTAAAGATCAACACCATCCAAGAAAGTATTCCAGAATTTCTGTATAGGCAGGAAAAACAACCACTAAAAGTCCTAAATTAATTTTGCAGAGAGAACACATGGTTCATAAATATCTCAGCTTAAAAGCTGTATCACGTGTAGGTGCATATGTTGGGTAATAATTAGAACACAATTAAATTGGGCACCAAAGGAATCTCTGTAATTTTATTTATGATATTAACTTTGAGAATTTTTTCCCCCAGCTGTGTAAGAGACATTAAGGCTATTTATCATCCTGGTAGCAATATGATAGTTTTCTACAGGGACATATGGAACTAAACTGAGCCTGTATTTTCTAGATATGACTTTTAAAAACCAATCTATTCAGATTTGGTTTTATTTCTATCAAAATTTTTCAGTCATCAAATCCATCACTGCTTTCTTAAATGAGCTACAGATCTAAATTCACCCAGAGTGGGAAGTACTATTTCATTCACAAGAAGCACAGGTATGTAACAGTACCAAGATCCAAATAGAGCATTAATACAAGGATCTTCCCCTAACTGGAGTCACAGGCTTGAGTCACGAATTTCTGGAAGGTTTCCTTTCTTTATCCACCTTATTTTTTAAAATCAGGTTCTTTCAATTAGCTTTTTCATTTATCTTTTCTGTTCAAAACAAAGAGAATAAATTTATGTTATAGAGTTCTTTTGAAGACACTTTTCTGATCCTAGGTGTAGAACACTGAGCTCACTGTATTTACTGGAGTGACCCAAATAAGATTAAAGTATGCATGAATATTATTATTACTATTATTTCAAACCCAAACATTTGTAAGGATCTGCTACAAAGCTGTTCTAAATTAATTGAAATATCTTTTCAGCAACAGGGGTTTGGCCTAAAGAACAGACATAAATTAATCAAGTTCAATTCAAAAATGGTGACTAGAGGATAATTTGCAGGAATTTTGATGAATTAGAAATGACCTTATGTGTTATCACTGCTCTTAATGTCTTCTCTGTGACTATGCCAAAATCAAGAATCCAATTTTTATATAATGCATCTTAAAGGTTTTAGAATTCACTTAAAACTCTTGAAACTCCAACTAATTCAGATCTGCAGGTAACAGTGACAGGTTGATGCAGTGATATCTACAGCAGCATGAGCTCTGCTGCTCAGCTGATGTGAAGGAAAGCTTTGCCCCCTCTTCTAACACCACAGGGGTTGAAAGAGCAGATTGTTTCACATTTAACTAGTCCAAAGTAGTCAAGTTCCCACTTCACAGGGCTCTCACTACATTTCTTAAGTTTCATTTACTGCATTTCCCAGTCACTTGCAGCTTAAAGAAAATATTGTTTTCAAGTCTGAAAGGCTGTAGCCTTTTTGCTTCTTCCTCAAGCAGATGCACCAAGATCTCACCACCTGAGCAGTCCATACTTAAGAGTACACTGAAGTTTCTACAAGATTCGAGCAGTTTTGTAAAATTCATGCCATACACATGACACTGAGCAAAATAACATTATGTCACATTTCTTTCTCTGATGATTTAATCCTTTCGTTTTTATTTACCATGCCAACGTTTGCACTGTAAACAAGTAGAACGAAGCTGAAGGATATGTCAAAGGAAAGGAACCTTTATAACCAAGGAACAAACATGGATGTGCCTTTGAGGACAGATATCTCTGTGGTACTCCTTGCAGTTGGGAAGGGAGTGCTAAACTAATGACAGAAACAATACTTCCTAAACAAGATTGTGCTTTTCAGCATCTGCCCCAGATGCCTAGGTATATGGGTCTTTAGCATAAACATTTCTAAGGCATATGAAAAGCTGATACTCTTTTTTTGCATCCCACAGACTTGTAAAACCCACCACTGATTTTAGAAGCTTAAGTACATACATACATTTCTTACAAATGAGTATTTTTAAGACAAACCTTTTCAGGACATTATATAAATCCTTGAAGCCAGAGATTTATGATGAAAACAATGTCAGACTCATAACAAAAGCAGTGTAATTGCTGAAGCCACAAGGAAAAAATTATCTACATGCCCAGCCATTGCTGGAGCTTCTCTTAGCATAGTTTTTAGTGGCAAATTGGTAAACATTGAATTTTTATTGCAATTTCTTTACTGCTTCTAATACCAGCATGTTGTCTCCGGCAGTCTGTGTCCTTTTCTCCAGGCTGTGGGAGATGTAGCTTGTTTCTTTTACTGAGAAGTTGGGAGAACTGTTTGGAGATGTACACAAGGTAAAGCAGGCTCCCTGTCCAGTTTGTCACTGGAATGGTTCCCTCTCCTCTGTGCTGGTATTTATTTCAGAAATGTTCAGCTCACCACCAGATTTTGCAGTCTGAGACAGCTGTAAAGGTCAATTAGAAGAACATATCCTACTACCAAATTCCATTCCATAAAATCACTCATCACAAACACATGAAAGAGGATAATGACTATTAAAAATTGTGCATTCAGCTAGGTTTCTGGCTTTGCCAAAAGATTTGTGCAGGAAGAGCTGTAGAGGTACCAGAAGGCAAAAATATGCTTGGAGCATGAATTCCTGCTTGCCCTTCCTGCTAGGCAGATAAGTGCTTGTTTGTCATGGCAAGCAGCTCCAACACCCCCTCAGAGGGAATTTCTGCTCTGCTGGAGCACTCAGTCCTGTATCACCCACCTCTGGCTGGTGAGAGTATCCTCATCAGTTGAGTCATTGCAATCCCAGTTTGAGGACATCTGAGCCTCTGGTAGTTTTGAGACAGGATATTCTTCCAAGCAGTGTAACCACCTTCTTGTAGATTCCATTGTAGTCAAGTTTCTTTTTTAAGCTCTTAACAAAACCCAGCATCCAAAATTCTTCCGAAGACTTTTGGATGCAAACTAAAATCAAAACTTGCAATCCTTCTGACTTTCCTACCTGGTACTTCTTGCTAGCTGGTCTGAGTTCAGTTGTATTTATATTCATAAAATAAAACAACAGAAGAAGGATAGAGTGTAACACTATTTGTAAAGACCCAGAAGGAAAGACAGCAATCAGAAAGAAATGGAAACTTCAGAGCAAGGGGAGAGACTGCCCGAGCCAGCCGTGAGGGTTGGCACAGGGTGCACGAGCCAAAGACCCCTGTACTCAGAGAAGCAGCTCTTTTAAAGTCAGAATGTCAACAAGCAGAGGCAATTTTTTTTTTTTTTCCTACACTGATGCTTAACTTCTGTCCCCAGGGAGAGCAGATACACAGCCCAGCTGCACAGCTTGAAGGGTCTGTAACTGAGCAGGCCAGGTCACACCATGGTCATCGCTGTAAGAAAGGTGAGGGATCAGGTCCAAGGGGAGCCCTGTCCTGGGAAGTGGATCCTGCCTTTGTTCAGGATCAGGGAGCGGGTCTGAGCCCTGGTAGATCCACAAGGAAAGATCTCTGGTAGATCCAGACCTCTCAGACAGAAATTAGAATAGATTCTCTACATGAAAAATGGTCTCAGGTTACTCTGGCATTCATTTAATTGTCTTTCTTCCCAAGATCAATTGTTTGGGATATGAATTTCATTGATTAAGTTAATTAAAAGTCACATAATCAGAGAATAAGGTAATTTTGGCTGCATTTGCACTTTATAAATAGTTGCTAATTTGCTAAACTATGAAAACTGTTCAAAATGCTTTATTACCTTTTTATTCTCCAAGAAACCAGTTACACATTTAAATTACAAAAATAATGGTACAGTTAAAATAAGATTTATTATGCAGCTTGATGAAATACATCCAACAAGTTTTCAGAAGCCACTCACCCATACAGAAACAAATCTTGCACACACACCTCCATCTTACCAGCTCCAATCCAAGTCAAGATGAACTTCCACTGAAAAGAAATATGTGGGCAAGTGCTTACAGGCATGGAGCAGAAGTTTCCCAAGCAAAAAAACCCTTTAAGCTACAGTTGGAATTTATGCAATATATCCTTACTCCAAAGCAAATTTAAGTCCAACTAAAGGTTGGAGGCTGGAGAACTGTGACAGTGAGCCTTTGTTTTTTGTAGATTCTATTATGGCCCAAATGCTAGAACAGAAGTACTGAACATGGTCTCCTCTCTCTCTAGCTGGCCAAGTGCTGAAATAAAGGTGTCCAGAAAAATAATTTTGTCAGAAAAATCTCAGAAAAAATTGGAAATCTGTTTTCAGCCCATGTTTTCTGTGGAATTCCCACAGATATTAAAGCTTAAAAATCTAAGAACCCTTTTCTTTAAAAGCATTTTCATGGAACATTAAGGACTTTTGTAGTTTGAAACACTTAGGGTATATTTGACAGCTGCTCAGCTTAGTAACTGATTATTAGACTGGTTATTAGACTATGCACAAAAAAATAAAGAGTGCTAATTTTTCTTCTGGCACAGCCAGAGATTATTGTATTGCAGCTCATCATTTACAGAGTTTGCAGGAAAATAAAGTATAATGTTCATTCAGGCAATATCAGGAGATAAAACTGAAGTTGCTGAATTACTAACAAGAACTGAATCAGTCAGCAGGAATAATTTTTCTTCCTCAAAGACTTCCTACCAGTGCAATTGAATAGCCATTCAGGTGTGAATTTTATAATTTTACAGTTTCTGGCTATTAACTTGCTTTCTTCCATGCATACACACTTCAAGGAGCAAAAAAAGAAAGAAATACTGCTGCAGCAAACTCCAGGGGCAAAAAGAAATGACTCCTGTAAAGAGTATATGGATGAAAGAATGCGTATGTGTACACACATGGGAAAGGGAAAGAGGTCTAATATTTAAATGTTAGCTTCCTCACTGCAAAGCTACAGGTTTTTGTTTGTTTCTTTCTCTTCCTACAGAAGGGTAACAGTGCAGAACATGCTCAGGATTATTCAGGTGCACCACTTCTTTCTGGGAAGGCTCCTGTGTGCTTAGAACAAACTACCTGAATTTTTAGCTTTGCACAACACTTCTCGGAGTAAAGAGTTTTCACCTTACTGTGAAAGTGAAAAAACTGGTGTAGTGCTCCAGTTTGAGGCCTGCTGGAGGTTGCTGCCCCCATCTCTCTCTCTCTCCAGATAATGATGGTTTCGGTAGATGAGCTCCCAAACCAGCTGCACAGCCTCTCAAGAGGCTAAATGCTTCATGGATAAGACTCTAGCACTGTTGAGGGAACAGTGAGTCCTCCCACAGTTCAGGCTCAGTTTTTGCCTGTAATGAGCCTTGGGCTTTTAACACATCGCTCCTTTCCCTACACTGTAAAATACTTATATTACTAAACACTACTACAACTACTACTTACATTAATAAAATACTAAAATTCCCTACTTATATATTAAAATAAGTGCTCAGCGCAGCCCAATAGTCTTTAATGAGTGACTGGAATAGGTTACTCACAGGCAGCAATTTCCAACATGTTTATATGAGCTTAAATAAAATAAATAGAAAGAAGACTACCATAAATGAAAAGAAGAGTGTATCACTCTACTTGAGCAGAGAGAATAACTTTAAGCCCCCTTTAGCTACCCTGCTCCCAGTACAAAACAGAGCAAAAAGAAAAAAACAAACAAAAGATCCAACAAAAAAACACCTCCAATGAGCATCAGAGCAGAAGTAACCAGATGAGGTCAAAAATAGGACTTAGCCAAGTTAGTAAATTGTAATGCCACATACAATATCAAACCAGATTTTCCTTTCTGGTGTGTTACTCATTAGTGTGTAATCCTCCTGAGGAGCAGGATTGATTTTTGGAAATAGACCTAATAGACCTATTTTATTGGAAGTACATTTACTTCAGTGAATTTCCAGTTCACTGAAGTTTATCCTGGAGGAAGTGGTTTTGTCCCAGCTTCCTAGAGTGGAGAAACTCCTTCAACAATATTTTTCCTCTGCTTCCCCCAAGTGCTTTCCTTAAATATTTGTGGATCTAGAAATTCTC